>PVIJ01007577.1:0-81436 GCA_004024925.1 Scalopus aquaticus
ACCCCCACCCACCCATGGGCCTTCTCAGAGGTCTTTGGCGATTGGATCGACTGTAGGTTCCCGCCTCTCCCCCGAGTTACCATTTTCCTTGATCCGTTTTCGCCCCTCTAGAACCTATTGCTTCTTTGAACCCAAATTTTCTGAACCACTTAGAAAAATGTCCCTGACGCTTGGAGCCCTACCCGACAGACCCCTCTCTCCTGCGTCATCATGAGCCCACAGGGACTCACTGTGTGTGCAGAGCAACCCCACGGTGGAATCCCCTCACAAGTCGGCCCAGCTATCAACGCAGGCCCAGCCCAGCGCAGGACGTGACCTGGCGTGAAGGGGCGTGAAGAGCGAGGGAAAGCTCAGGCTGGATAAAAGAAGAACTTTAAGACCCTGTGTCATCCTGCTGTTCGGGGGCGGCTCTCAGCTGCTCCGTCCATTAGGCTAACCGGCCAGGGGAGAGCAGGGCGGCCACCCAGAGCACCCAGCGCACAGCTGGATGGACAAGGCCTCCTGGGCAGCCTGTGCCAAGATGGGGGGCTCCAGGTGGGAGGACAAACGCCTCCCTGGCCTGTGGTGTCACCCCGAGTGCCACTCGAGGGGCCCAGGGTTGGGCCATCGAGAGTGGAAGTCTCTGGAAAAACCCTAATAGCCCCCGTTGCAACATTCTAAGAAAATGACCTGTCCCTCGAATCAGGGTGAATCAGCTGGGGAAGGTTTGAGACAGTCCGTGCTGCCACTCAGTCACCCGCCAGTTCCCCCATGATGCTCCAACCACCCTCTGGGGGCCGCTGGGAAGAGGGTGACACTGATCCGGAATTTCAGTGAGAAACATGCAAATGGCCAGCGGAGGAAGTCCCAAGCCCAGTGGCTGCGGCCGCTGTGTTATAACCCGCAAAGCAGAAGTGAGAGCGGTCGGATTTCCCAGTTCCCCCCCTTCCCTCCCCTTCTCGCTCTGCCCCACCCCCATGTCCCATGGGGGGCTGTTCCTGTCCTCCCAGAAATGAGGCCTTTGACCTTGACCCAATTACCCAAGTCAGAGAAGCACCCATGTTTATAGGAAATCAGACCGTCAGGCTCCTTTCAGCCTTAAAATAGAAGAACAGATTTGGGGGTGCCCTGTGGATTACCCTCCCTGCACAGGGACCTGACCCCACTGGCGCAGCAGACCTCTCCTGTCTCCCCGCTGCTCCCCTCAGCAGTGTGTTTCATTAGAGCCACCTGTTCTGCTCCCCATTCTGTCTCTGGGGAATCCTCGCACACACGCCCACCTCTGGCCTGCACCCCAGTTCTAGTCTGCACAAATAAATCTTTAAAAAAAAAAAAAAAAGAGCAAAGGCCCAGCCGGGGTCAGGAAGTAAACTCGCTATTGACAAGTGACTCAAAGTATGGGTGCTGCCGCTGACTCGCGAACCAGGGTGCTGCTGATCTGGGGTTCCCCACACCTGCCCCAACTTGCCCTGAAAAGTGGAAGCCCTGGGAGAAAGTGGCTGACTCTCCTGGGCCCCGCCTGAACACACTTTCTCCCCCTTCCCCTTCCTCGTCCTCTTCTCCTCCCCTCTCCCCCTCCCCCCCTCCCCCCTTCCCCTCTTCTCTCCTCCCTCCTCCTCTCTCCCAGTCTCCTCTTACCCAATTCCCAGCCCTGGTCTTGGTGACTCTTGTCTGACCTTTTAAACATCTCCTCTGTGCCAACCTGGCCACCCCAAGGGGTAAACAAAACTAGGCCTTGTCAGTGACAGCATGGGCAGCAGCTGCAGACTCTGCTTTTTCTGGGGGCCAGCTGAGAGGGGCTGGACACGCCACCTGTCCCTTTGCTCACTGTGGCCCAGCTGACTCCCTTGGGGACAGGCACGCGTTCCATCCCACTTGCTGGCGCCTTCGCAGGTGTTAGCAGGACAGTTTGAAAGAAAAAGAAAGGAAGGTGACTGGTATAAATTGGGGGGTGGGACAAAGAGGGGAGTGTCTCGAGGACCCCAGCGGCTGAAGGGGCCGGGGGCGTCCAGGGGGCCTGGACATTAGTCTTGCCCTATTAACAGCTCACTCTCTGCAAACTTGATTCACCCTTTAAAATTGGGTGGTGGGCTCTGGGTTTCTCCTCCCTCCTCCCAGCCTCCGGGGCCGGGGGCAGGCTGGGACCACCTGGGGCGGGTCTCGGTCCCAGCCCAGCCCCGGAACTGTAACATGACCCAAGCGCTCACACCTGGGCTGGGTGACAGGGGCACGTTGGACCCGGATGGTGGGCCCGAGAGGCGGCTCCACCCTCTGCCCCCTGCGCATTCCCGGACACCCGGGGACACCGCGCCCTGGAGGGGGGACCTGGCCGGCCAGCCTCTGCATTCTGGGGCCTTCCTTGGATGTCCTGTCCTTCCCGTCACCGTGGGGGGCAGACTGCAAATCCTGGGCCTGGTTCACAGATGTGCCCCAGGACTCCAGCAAGGGGCCGCTGGGTCACTGAGCGAACCAAGGGCTCCGGGCCGCGGCTGCCGCCGCCCACAGCTCCATGCAGCAGGCCCGGCCACCGTGGAAGCGGTCACTCGCCTGGGTGAAAGGGCCGGGAGCCTGTGGCCACAAGGCTGTGCACAGCAGGGAGCAAAAGGAGCCCAAGGAGCCCGAGTCTAACACCCTAAATGTGGCAGTTTCACAACTTGGGGGGCACCAGTCCCGGGCTGAGGCCGGGAGGCAGAGGGATGCCTGGGACCAAGGTGTGCCCAGCCGGGCACAGGGTGCTGGGAAGACCACCCAGTCGGAGAAGTGGACAGACGCCAGAGAGACCCCAGACCCAGCATCAAGAGGCGGCGCGGGAGGAGAGGGCAGGCAGTGCAGGCTCTGGCCCCCAGCGGCACCGGAGAGCAGTGCCGTGCAGGGAAGGACCTGGGCCGCACAGGCCTGCGGGAAGCCCTGCCCTAGCGTGCCCTCTGGGGCGCACACCCTGCCGGGAAGCCCTAGGGCTGCAGCTGCTAGGGCTGCCGGCCCAGAATAGCCTCCTTTCCGGGCAGGGCTGCCCCCGGCGCGCAGCGCCAGCGCCCGGAATAGGGCTCGGCCGGCCGGGAGGCCCGCGGGCGGAGGGCACTGGGGCAGCCCAGCCCCAGCGGGGAGCGGGCCCGCGGGCGCGGGGCAGGGGCTGCCGCTGGGAAGTGGAGAAACTTGGAGCCGGACCGGGTGGGGCGAGGCTGGGGCATGCCTGGGGGGCGGGGCGGTGGGATGGAAGGGGAGACACCGCGGGGGCGGCGGGGGGAGGGGGCCGGGAGCCGGTCGGGGATCCCGGCGCGGGGCGGTGCTGACCTCACCGCGGGCGAGGAAGCCGCGGGGGCGCTGATGGAAGGACTGAGGAATTCGCAGCTGGCGGCGGGGGGTGTCCCTTCCCCTTTCCATGTTGCCAGGAGAGGGAGCAACAGCGCAGCGGTTGCCATGGGCACGGACCGGCTGGGGGACCAGGCCAGTCTGGTTCTGGTTGGGGCCCCCTCCGCTAGAGAGCAGCCTCAGTGGAGGCAGAAGGGAGGCAGGGGTGGCCTCCAGGGACGCCCCACGCCCCTCTACCTCTCTGGCTCCCCACCTTAAAAAGGTGGGTGTCACTGTCAGACGGTAGATCCTGTCTTGGGGGTGGTCCTGGGTCACCCTCTGTGAACTCAGAGACACTTAAAGGGGCTGGACCTCACATTCTGCCCCAGCGCTGTCCTCCACACACCCGCCAAGCGTGCCGCCTGCTCCCAGCCTCAGTTTCCCCACGTGGTAACCGTGATTAGTCCTGTCCACCATACAGGGTCTGTGATGAAAACAGAGAAACTATGTCATGCATGGGGTCGTCTGTTCCTGCCCCCTCCCTTTCCATCAGTCCTGGGTCACTGAGGCCTTCCCAGGTCACTGTCCTGTCCCCAGGCCCGGAACCCTGGATCCTCAACACACTTGCCAGGACGCTCTCCCCCTCCCTCTCCCTCTCCGCCTCTCCCCCCGCCCATGGACCTACCTTGGCACCCCCTTCTACAAGAGGATGGTCCAACTTGTTGTCGGAATCTGCAGGAATCCCAGGCCGGGGGCCAAGAATCTCTGCAGAGGGCCCAGCCCAACTGCGGTGAGTCAGCCTGGCCTTAGTGGCCGCTCCGGCTGCCCCGTGCTGCTGGGACAAGTGGGCAGCTGCCAGGACCATGCCCCTGCCAACCGCTGGGAAGGCCAGCGTGTCCTGGGGGCTCGGCGTGCCCCTTCCCCTCCTCTGCGGGAAGTGAGGCTGGGGGGCAGGGAACAGTGCACCCCATGTGAGGAAGGCGGGCCTGACTTGCTGTCGCTGCCTGGCGAGTCTGCTTGTCCTGTGGTTAGTTGGGCCGAGCTGAGGGGCCCTGACTTAGGCTGAGAAGGGGAGGGGACACCCCGGCCGGCCAGGTGGGCCTACTCGGAAGTGTCCCCCTGGGCCGGCCTTTGCTGAAACGCAGACTGGTTGAAGTGAGTCACGCCTGTCTGGGGCTCAGTCCCTCCTCAAGGGCATCGGGCAGCCGGTGTTGAGTGACCACTCATTCCCGCTAGGAAAAGAGTGTTTGCTCACTGAACTGCCCTGACCACCGAGGAAGTGGGGTGACACTCCCCCACTGGGGGGCACACTTAGAGACCCACCCAGACCCCTTCTAATTTCAAAGAGGTCGAAGGAACTGGGGGGACAACCCGGGCGGTGTCTTCAGCCCCAGGCCCCGGGCCCCCTCCTGCGCGTGGGAACCGGGAGAGCCGGGGTGCAGCTGACCCGGGCGGCCCCTCCCCAGCAGCCGCCTGTTCGGCACTCAGCTGACTCCTGTCCCGGAGCAGCTGCGGGTCTGCTGGAGCAGGCGGCCCCTCCCTGTGGTTCAGGTAAGAGCTGCCCCAGCCTTCTTGGGTCCCGCCCTCTTGCCGCTCCCTGGGCCCCCCAGAGGGCCTGGCAGGGGCAGAGGTCTGCCCAGAGGCCCCAGCTGCAGGGAGGGAATCAGGGGGCTGAGGGAAGGGGCTGCAGGCCCTGGTGGAAGAGGGCTGGGGGAGGGCCCCGGAGGCTTTCTCCATCCATAGTCCTGTCTGCGAAGGGGGAGCTACAGGGGAGCAGGGTTGCTGCGGAAGCACCCACACAGCCCCAGCGGCCCCAGCCTGCTCGTCTGGATTCCACGGGGACACCCTCAGGCCAGAGGCCGCCACCATGCCGTGCCCGTGTGCTGGCTGTCGCTCGTGCCTGCACTTCCTTGGGGACGTTGCCAAGGACCTGTGGCACCGCTGGATTGTCCAGGCCGAGCTGCGCGGGCCCACCTCCCTCTCCCAGAACAGGCTTTCTAGAGGCTGCTGTCTCTTGAGTGGAGGTCATCCCGGGCTGCCAGGCTGAGGCTGGCCCCCGGGAAGCACCTCTGGACGAGCCAGTGTCTGCGGAGGCTCGGGTCACGCCGGGCGGCTGCACGCGGTCTCCCTCCCCAGGCGGCTCTGCCTGGCCCCCGAAGCCCACCCTCAGCCTTGCCCTTGGCCCGGCCTGCCCGCGCGCTTTTCCACCCTCTCCTTTGCCCGGGGTCTGACGCGCGTAAGAGGTCTCCCGCTTCCTCTGCCCAGAAGCCAAGAACTGCGCTTCTCAGGCTCTTCCTAGAAGATGCAGGGAAATGATTTCAGTATGAGGCCCAGCAGGACCGGCCAGCAGCACTGGGCTGAAGAGTATCCCTCCAGTTCATGCCCAGACGAACCTGGCAAAGTGACCTCCTGGGGAGCAGGGTCTGTGCAGAGGCGATCACGCTCGGGCGTGGACAGGCCGGAGCAGGGCGGGTCCCGGGTCCCAGACCCGTGTGCTCACAAGAGGCCAGGCCGGGCCGCACGCAACCTGCGCAGAAGCCGCCCAGACAGGACAGGGGCTGGGGCCACCTGGCTCCCGCCCAGGAGCGCTGAGGATGGCACGTCCCCAGCAAAAGCTGGTAAGAGGCCAGGAAGGGCTCCCCCGTAGGTTTCAGGGGGGCAGGGGCCAGCTGACACCTTGATTTTGGATTCTGGCCTCCAGAACGGTGAGAACATCAATTTCTGTTGTTTTAAACACCCGCCCTGCTTCTTTGCGACAGCCGCCCTGGGAAATTCCTGTAAGCCCGAATGTCAAGCAGAGGGCAGCTGAGGAAAACAAGAAGGAAATACACAGAAAGCAAGACTTGGAAGAGACCAAGGGGGCAGGAAGGAAGCGTCCTCCACGTCTTCCTCTGCCCTGGCCGGGAGCCGGCGGGCGAGCGACCAGCCCACGCTCCTCCCAGCGTGAGCTTGGGTGTCCGGTGAAGGGGGCAGGGAGACCTGCTAATAATAATAAGCCGTGACGTGTCAACCTCACAGCCCACGAGGCAGGTTTTATTGAGGTCCCCCACGGAGATGAGGAGCCCAGGGCAGGCCAGGGTCACCGGCCAGGCAGCAGTGACCAGCATGCACTGCGCAGGGCTCCTGTATCCACGTCCAGCGCCTTGGCGAGGCCGGCAGACACTAGCCGCGGGCGAGGACGCTGCGGCCAAACTGCTCTGCTCCTGGTCAGCTGCGTGACCTTGGGTCAGTCACTGAACACCCCTGTTCTGTGATTCCTCCCCCTGAAAAATAGGGAGAGACAGCCCTAAGCCCTAACTCGGGGCTGCTGGTGTCGCAGTGAGTGAGCGCGCCCCAGCCCGGCCGCCCTTGGCGCAGCGGAAGCACTTCAGCCAAAGTGCTTGTGAAACAAATGGAACAAGTCGGGTGAGGGTTCTTTTCCTCCAGGGTCAGGGGCAAGGACATGGGGGGCCTCTGGATGGGGAACCCGGCTATCTGTCCTCCACAGACCGGGGGTGGGGAAACCAATGCAAAGGCCTCCCCATGCCATCCTTGCCTGCACCCCCAGACCCCAGCCGGGAGGGGTCAGGGAGCGAGCTCTGCCTCCAGCCTGGGCGGGCAGGTTCGGGGGCTGAGTCCCCCTCTGGGCCCAGAACAGTGTTGAGCCGGGTCCCGAAAGCGCCCCCCTGCGGGAGGGACGTCAGACCCCCGTCAGCACCGGCACCTTCAATCCTGCTCCGTTGTCTCCCGGGTAGCCGAGTGGCTCACACAGGGACCCCACAAGGGGACTTACCATCACGTATCACCCCACAGAAAGCTAATCCCCCTGCATCCGCAGCGACGCTTCCTGCGGAGCTCAGAATGTGCTGGGAGGCAGGTGCCTGCAGCCCCCCGCGCCTCCGGGAAGCCGGCAGTCACCTCTGGTCATTTCCCCTCTCCGCGGAGGCCTGCCGCGGCCAGCGCCACTGCGGCTCTCCAGAGTCTCTCCTGGCAGCCCAGGGCCCGCCCATGGCCCCAGGGCTAGGATACCCGCGGGGGTGGACAGCCCCCACGTGAGCTGACCAGCTCGTCCCCATCCTGGTGCAGGCGCAAGGTGTCTGGGCCCCTTGGCTGACCTCGGCAAATTCTCGCAGCCCGGAGAGGCCTGGCAGGGTGCCTCCCCACCCTCCGGGGCTGTGGCTGGACTCTGGTGAGGGTCCTCCCTGGGTTCGTGGCCAAACCCCAGAGTGCTGGCCTGAGGCATTCTGCGGGGAAGCCCCAAGGTGCGGGGAAGTGTCCGCAGCCATTGGCCTTCCCCACTGGGCAATGCTGGCTGCTCCCCGAATGCCCTCTGGGTGGCCTTCCTGCCAGACCCCTTGCCCAGCTCGCCAGGTGCCGAGGGACACCGAGAGGCAGCCAGCCTGCCTCCGCCTGGGGCTGGCTCCCCTCCAGCCTGCCCCTCACTGACTCCTGCAGCAGGAGGAGACACAGAAGCCATCCCAAGCACCCCTGGACTCTCCAAAGCACGGTCAGAGCAATGTCAGGGTTCTTGGAGGCTTCACGCCAAAGCCTGCACATCTGGTAGACAGACGCCCCCATGGAAATGCCATGTCCGTTGCGGGCACCAGCCCTGGACATATGGGGCTGCCGGCCACCGAGCGCTGGAAGGCCTCTGCATTCCCTGCAACCACCAAGGTCTAGGTGGACGGCCTGACCCCCCAGGACTGCCCCCCAGGGCTGCCTGAGCTGGTCTCTGGGGGAGCTGGGTGTGGACCTAGCGCCAGCAGGTCCCCTGGGGAGACATCACAGTAGCTGCTGTGAGGAGATCCTGGGGGTGGGGGACGGCACGCCTCGGGGGACACCAAGGAGGGGCCCTGGGCTTGAAGCCAGGCGGCCAGGGCCCTAATTCTGCTGCCGCCACTGAGGTGTGTGGGCCTTTGCTTGTGCCCACGTCCCTTTTATATCCGAGTTTGCTCTCCTGGAACATGCAGCCGCTTCCGCCTCCCACAGGGAGTTGCACGTCAGATGGGATGAGAGAAGCGTTGGCCGAGTTGAGAGTAGTGACGGCGTTTGCGGAAAGAGCGTGCACACGGGCCTGGGGAGGACTCGCCAGATGTCTTCAAGTTCCCCGAAGTGCGTTCCTCCTTCCAGGCTGTCCCCGGCCCCTGAGCCTTAGGATGCGTGGCCTGCCGGTCCCCCAGCTCGCAGAGAGCCGCGCTCCAGGCACACCGCTGCAGGCCACCCCCCACCCCGGGCAGCCCCCGCCGTCCCCTGCACACCATTTGATTTTACTTTTTTCCGTTTTTGAAAGACAGGTTTATTACGGAGAGAGAGGAAGCGAGAGGCCCCGGCACCGGCGCAGGCGGGCGGAGAGCTGCATCTCACCCGCGGAAGTCGTGACGACGGCCACGGTTTTATTTTGCAGTCATTCCCGGTTTGGCCACTTCGGGGCCTCCGCATCCATTTCTCCTTCCAGACTGTGAGCCCTGGAAGGCCCAGCGTTTTCTGGCTGGCACTGACCCCAGCCCAGGTCACCGGGCCAGGACGGGGGCCCACCCGCATGGGGTCACTTGGGGCGCTGGCCAGGCAGGCACGGGTCACTGCAGCCCCATCACACAATGCGTGGGCACCATCCCTAAGAACACATGGTGCATGGCGCCCCATAACTGCCGGCCTCATGGGCTTCCTCCGTCACGCCCATTGAGCGCAGCCATGTGAACCCCAGTGCGCTGGGTTTCCCAGGACACAGTATGTTCACACCATACTGTCGTCATCGAGCGTGCAACATTTCTTTTTAAAGACTTATTTATTTATGCATACAAGAGCTGGGGTGCGGGCCAGAGGTATGGAGGCGTGAGAGGATGCCCCAGAGCAGAGTGGGGAGCAGAACAGGAGGATCGACTGAAATCTACTGCTGAGGGAAGCAGTGGGGAGACAGGAGAGGTCTGCTGCGCCCTGTGGGAAGCTCCCTGGCCAGGGATCGAACTCATGCTGCAGTGGCTGCCGACAGCTCCATAGCTTCATAGGCTGACACTTAACACGTTGCGCCACCAGGGAGGCTCAAGCGTGCAACAGTTTTATGCCTAAACACGCACACACAGACACACTCCATAATTCAAGGTGACACAGGGACAGGGAACCAGCAGGTGCCATTGGAAAGA
The DNA here is from genome assembly GCA_004024925.1 of Scalopus aquaticus. Lineage (NCBI taxonomy): Eukaryota > Metazoa > Chordata > Mammalia > Eulipotyphla > Talpidae > Scalopus > Scalopus aquaticus. Next base: position 9,387 of record PVIJ01007577.1, read on the forward strand.
TGGCACCGGCGGGTTTGCACGGGGCAGGGCTTCCATTCATGAAAATCCACCATCTGCAAAACTCCAGAGAGCCACGTGCAAGCGAGGCAGGCCCGTGCCCCGCCAGCCTGACGTGAGTGCGCCAGCCAGCATCTTCTGTACGCGGGACTTGCGATCTGGGGGAGGGGAGGTGAAAGAGCAGAAGCCCATTCTCTCGTGTGGTCAGCGGCCGAGTGTCCTGGCTTTGTTCCGGCCCAGCCTGGCGGGCCTGCTGGCTGCTCGGGAGGTGGCAGGAGGGCGGAGGGCACCGCTGCAGTTTTAGCATTTGGAGCCCTGGCTCCTTTTCAGCAGAGAGCAGGGGCCTCTGGTGCTCTCTGCAGCCCAACCTTCCAGGCTCTGCTGTTGCTTAAGGCTGTGCTGCAATCCTGAGCGCTAGGGAGTGGGAAGTCCAGAGTTCTCCCCGTTTCTGGGAACAGCCCCCTCCCCCTCCCGCACCAGCCTCCTCATGACAGAGCATCAGGCTCACCCAGGATTTCACAAAAGCCTGGCGGGTTCCCAGTGCAGCACAGCTGGGAGGGCTCAGCCTGGGGAAGGAGCCCTGTCCTTGCCCCCAGGGCCGTGCTGTCCTCTGCCCGGGCCGGCGCTGGGGCCGGGCAAGGGAGGGCTTCGCTTGCCTGAGCTTGCCGAGGCAGGCGGCAAACCTGGGCCTTCCCTCCCTGCTGCCTTCCCAGCTCTGGCTTAGTCAAGTTCAAGGAGGAAATTCCCTGTCCCAGGAGGAGAGGAGGATGCAGGCTCATCTCCCCCAAAGTTGTCACAATCAGTATCAGAGTCACCTGGGAGGTGTTTATCCAGATTCCCGGCTGTCCATGGGGCTTCTGATTCAGAGCAGCTGGGACTCGGATCCGGGAATCGCAATTTTACCCACTCCCTGGGGGTCTGCTCCAGGTGGTTCTTGCAGGGGGCTTCGGGGCTGAGGCGTTCTGGATGGTGACAAGCCTGGATTCAGCCAGGACCTCCAGCAGCCCCTCTTCTGTCACTGGCTCCACGACCCTGGAAGACTGCCTTTGGGTTTCAGGCCTCAGCTTCTCCATCTCTGAAATGGGTGGGTTCTGACTTGAGGGTAGTCACCAAAGTTCTGGTTCTCTGGACTTTCAGGGCTCAACCCAGCAGCAGCGCGGGGCACGCTGGTCGCCCTGCCGCGGGTGGGAGGATGGTGGATGTGCGTGGGACAGGAATGGCACTGGAAGATGCATCTTGAGGCACAAACGGCATCTGTGTTCTGTGTCATACCTGCCAGTGTTCTGCCTGTGGCTCTGGGCGGACCGGAAGGGTGGGCGGGGTCTGCTCTCGGTGGGCGCAGGGCTCGGACTCCAGGGCGCTGTGCAGTAGGTGCCTGCTGAACGGGTGAGGGGGTGCGCCCTGGCAAGAGGAGGGTGCTGTGGGGCTCCCGGGCCCGGGTCCCTGGACAGAGACTGTGCGTTGGGGCAAGAGGAGGCTCTGCCGTCCAGGAGGGCATCTCCGCTCCCCTGGGATGTGAAACACTGATCCACTTGTGGCCGGGAAAATCAGGGCTTTCTAAGCAGCCTCCCCTCGGAGGGGCCAGTGACCCCGAGGGACGACGGACGCCGTCCCTCCCCGTCCCTTCCCCCAGGAGCGCCGGGCGGGCTGGTCCACCCTCTCTCCTCCCTCCGCCGCCCCCCACCCCAGGGAGGTGAGCCTGGCAGCCTCCCGGCCGAATTTCCTGGCACTCGGCTGAGAATAAACAGCCCTCTGCGCCTGTCATCTCGTTGCCATGGCGACCTGCTCCGCGGGCGGCGGGGCGTGGCGGGGGCGTGGCGGGGCGTGGCCGTGCGCTCCCAGCGCACGCTCGGCTGGGCGGCGGCGGCGGCGCGGGCCCCGGGCCCGGCGCGGACATTCTTCGCATAGCTCCGCCGGGGCTCCCGCGGTGTCCGGGAAGTGACTCTTCCTGGCAGCGGGCGGCCTCGGAGCGACGCGCCCGCCCGGCGGCCGCCCGGCCGGGAGGGGCGGGACACGGACGCCGGGTCGCCCCCGTGCACGTGCGCGTTGTCCCCCACCCGCAGACTCTCTCTGCGCCTCGCCCTCGCTTCTCTGCGCCCCGCGCCGGTACCCCTCCCAAGCCACCTTACTCATCCCCTAAAGTGGGTCTCGCTTGCAGGCTCATTTCCACCCCCATCCCTCCGGTCTCTGCCTCCTTTCTGCCCCCCCAGTCCCCACACCCGGGGCAGGCCTTAGGGCCTCTTGGGGTGGCTTCTTACCGCCGGAGGCAGGGGCAGGCCCAGGCCCAGGCCCCGCGCTGCGTTCCTCAGCGGCATGGAGGCTGGGTGCCTGCTCTGGCCCCAGGAAATTGTCCCAAGCCCTGCAGGACACCATTAGCAAATCTTGGACCCAGGTGCACCCCTGCCCTTAAGAGCAGGACAGCGGAGGCCCCCAGAAGTCCTCTGGAAGAGGGGTGTCTTTTCTGGAAAGGATCAAGCACAGAAACTTTCGCATGCATGGGGGGACGAAGGAGTAAAGGAAGGAGCGCTGGCCGGCAGACCAGTGGAAGGGAGGCCTTCTCGCCCGCATGCGAGGGCTTGCTGGCTGTGCAGACTGGGGCAGGTTGCTGTACTTCTCTGGGACTCACTCTCGTCTGCAAAATCAGAGGTCGGCCCAGTCCATGGAAGTGGAGACAGAAAAAGGTGGGAAGGAGGCTGGAGTGGGCAGGAGGGAGCCGTGACTTCCTGCCGGTATGGTCCACCTTGGGGGCGGGGAGAGCGGCTTCCCGGGTCCAGGGCCAGAGAAGGCTCAGCCCCGTGGAACACTGACACCGTGGCTTAACAGCTGCCTCTGGGCAGGGGCGGGCACTTGCTGAGGCCAGGCCCCAAGGTTAAGTCAAGGCTGCTGCAGCAGATGTGGCCTCCCTGGTGCTCCCTGGCGGGAGGCAGGGCTACAGGCCCAGGCTCTGCCCTGGGGAGTCACGGGAGCCAGGCCCTGCTCTGTTCCCCCACCTGACCCCGGGGTTCTTCGCAGGCGAGCTGAGGAGAGTTGGCTTCCCCTGCGTGTCCTCCTGTGCTGGCTGCTCCCGTGTGGCCTGGCCCCTTCTCTCCGTTTCAGGTTATTTCCCCCAAGAGTCCAGGAAATGGGATATAAAACTATTTACTCTCTGCTGTCCGGTGCTAGGAGCCCAGCGGGCGGGCCTAGGGGGCATCTGAGGCCGTGGGGAGGGAGGGCAGGGGACGAGGGAGCACAGAGGACCCCAGCGTGGTTCATGGGGGGTTAACTCGGCTTTGCTAGGGGGTCCCCACCTTGGAGCAACCCTGGGCACACCCCCAGCTGCGCTCCTGGTTCCGACCCATTTCCCACATTCTCAGGTGCTGGCCTTGAGGCGGTGGCTCCACCTCCGTGACCTGAGGGGCGCCCCTCGTCCCAAGCACAAATATTTACCAAGCATGCTGCAGGCAGCAGAGGCCGGCCCACTGGTGAGCTGAGGGGCGGGGTGGGAAAGGCATGCAGGCACCTCTAAGGGGGGGGGGGGGCGCGAGCGTGCCTAAAAATAGACAATGCTGGGCTCTTTGCGGGACCTGCCCTGCTGCCCAGCCTGGGGCTGGGGGAAGAGGCCGTGTGGGAGCGAGCAGTGCCCAGGGGACCGCCCTTCCCCGCCCCCCCCACCCGGCTGTGCGGAGGTCACGGGTCACTGCCAGGACCTGAAGTTGGGCTTTCTCGGAACACCTCCCTGCCAAGGTGAGTGCGCCCGTAATAGCTTGGAGCCTCTAAAAGCTTTGACCACAGCTCCCCGCTCCCTGCAAGCCCTTTGAAGGCTTCCTTCGAACTTACTTTGCATATTCTGGTCAGATCTGAATCAGACTGGCAGGAATTACCCCTCGGTACAGTCTCGGTGGCTGCCCCGTCACTAGTGACGCCTGAGAGCGCCAGCAGTGGGGGGCAGAGCTGCCCCTCCTTCCTCTCCCTGGGTGCACTGCGTGGGCGGGGGTGAAAGAGAAAGCAAGGTGGGAAGGGAGGGGAGGGAGGCTCGAGTCGTGTTTTTCATTAAAAAATAGTGCTCTTTATTATAAATTACTGAAATGTTTCTTTTCTGAATATAAATATAAATATGTGCAAAGTTTGACTTGGATTTGTATTTTGTTGAGTTCTTCAAGCATCTTCTAACAGCCTCGAAGGCCTGGGTGGGGGGAGGGAGGGCTGGAGGTGGGATCTTTATAAAAGACAGAGTGATTGAGGCAGATTGTAAACATTATTAAAAAACAAACCAAAAAGAAAGAAAGAACAAAAAAAACACCCCAACACACAGCTGCCCCATCCAGCCCAATACCTGACACAGAAAACTTTGTGTTTAGTTTTCCCCAAAAAAGTACAGTTCCAGGTAATTCCATTGCTGCTACATTCCTGTAAGTTCTGTCTGATCGTGGCAGAGGGGGAGCTGGGTGGCAGGGCCCCGGCCTCTGGGTGACTTCCTGCCTGCACCCCACCCCCAGCTGAGCGGGAGGGCCCTGGAGAGGGGCTGTGGGGCCTGTGGCTCGGCTCTGGCCAGAGTCCAGGCACGGGAGGCACCTGTGACAGCCACTGCCACCAGGCTACCAGTCTCCAGGCCTGGAAGGCCTGGCCCGGCCCCCTCCCCCATCCCGGTGAGTGGCTGGCGGTGGGCCCTCCCAGAATCCCTCAGCTCTGGCCCGGATTGGCTGAGTGTGTGGCTTCTCGCGCGCCAGTCCCTCTCCATGGGACAGGCTACGTTTAAGGCAAATCTCCTAGCCAGACATAGTCAGGAGGCACAAAGAAGGATCCCCCGTCTCTGCAGGACCCAGACCGGGGTCCAAGATGGCTGTGTCCCCCTCCACTGCCCACACCCCCAGGTACGGGTGTGTGTGTGTGTGTGTGTGTGGTCTAACCTGGTGGAAAAAGAACAGCTGACCTGCCTTGTCACCCCCCTGCAAAATGCCTCTTCCCCCTTAAAACGGGGGATGGGCCCTGGGCTCCGGGCACCAAATGGACTCTAGGACCCCGAATTCCTGGTGGCGGTCCCAAAGCGGGGGGTAGGGGAGCAGAGCCGTCCCCTTCAGCTCATCCCTCGTCCCTCCCGGGCCTGGGCCCCTCAGTGCTGGTCTAGTCCCCGCCCCAGCCCCCAGGCCTGCTCAGGTTTAAAGCTACGTTTTAAACCAAATCAAAGAGCAAACAGGTTCCGTTGGAAAGTTAGAAGATTCCCGCTCCCTGGCAGTTCTCCCTAGTCCAACATTCCGCCCTGTCCCCGGCGGGCAAGCGGAGGGGCAGTGGAGGAAGCAGAGAGGAGAATCCACCAGTCCTTGCTGCGGTGCGCCCCCGGGCTCGCTTCTCCGGCCGCGCCGGCGTGGGGGAGGGGTCGGCGGCGCCCCCGGCCCGCGAGCGCATTCCAGGTCCCGCCGGCCCGTTCCGCAGGGGGCGGGCGGAGGGAGGGGCCTGTCCGCCGGCTCTCCCGAGCTGCAGGGCTGTCCCCGCGACTTGTGCTGCGCCTTGTGCCTGGGGAGAGGGGCCCCGGGCCCCTCTCCCGCCGCGCCCCCGGCTCCTTAAAGCGGGGCATCGTACTGGTCCAGGAACTCCCGGATGGGCCCAGGCAGCTGGGTGACTTTCTCGTAGGAGTCCAGGTGGCCGTTGACCGTCTTCCGACAGAGATGCTGCAGGGTGGCCACGTTGGAGGACAGGGGCCGGCTCAAGACCAGGGGGATCTTCTCGCCCCCCGAGTAGATGTAATAGGCTCTCCGGGGCGGGCTCCCCGGGGGCGGCTGGGCCGGCGGCTGCTCTGGCACGTCGGAGGAGGGTTCGGTCGGGGGCGAGGGGCAGGAGGGGGCGCCAGGGGGCGGCATGTAGTGATGCACCAGCTTCAGCACGCAGTCGAAGCGGGGCACGGGCTGCGTGCTCCGGGGGTCGCTCTGCAGCGAGAAGCTGCCCCCCTCGCACTGGATGCGCAGGTTTTTGGTCCCCGACTGGGTCTTGACGCTGAGCGTGAAGAAGTGGCGCCGGTCCGAGCTGTCGCGGATGAGGAAGGTGCCGGCCGGCTCGGCGCTGAGCAGCAGGTTCGCCTCGCCGCCGGTCACCGCGCTCCAGTAGAAGCCGCTCTCCTGCAGCTTGCGCACTGCGTTCACCACCAGCTGGTACTCGCTCTTGGAGCTGAAGGTCTTGAGGCGCAGGCTGGTGTCCAGAGGGCGGCTCATCCCGGCGGCGGGAAACTTGCTGTGGGTGACCATGGCGCACGGAGCCAGCGTGGATCTGCGCGGCGGCGGCTGCAGCTGCTCGGCGGCCTCCGCACAGCGGCGGCTACCGCATCCCGGGGGGCTGCGGGGAGGAAGGCGCGCGCCGCGTGAGTGCCCGGAACCCTCCAGCGCGCCCGGCCCGCCCCGACTGCCCTGCCTCTGCCCCGCGGCCGGAGCACCTTCCGCCCCGAGGCCCTTGCCCGGGTCCTCGTTCCGACCTAAGCACCCCGCGGAGTGCGCCCAGTCCTCGCCCCCGCCGGCGGGGTGGCCCCAAACGGCCCCTTCTCCAGCGCGCCCAGGGAGGCGCCGACTGGGAAACTCGGGCGCGGAAGTTGGGTCTCCAGGAGCGTGGCCAGGGTGGGGAGCGGGAGAAGGGCCCCCGGGACGCTCCGGGCGCCGCTCAGTCCGGTGGCCCCGAGCGGCGGGGACGGAGAGAAACCCGAGGCCGGGGGTAGGGAGGGGACGTGAGCAGCCCGAGGGCCCCCGCCTGGGTATTCCGGGAACCTGGGATCTCCGGCGTCCATCCGCTCTGCCCCCTACCTCGTCCCTTCCCTGCCGGGAATGACCCGGGAAGGGGAGGGGAAACCGGGAAAAGCTCCCGGGACCAGCGGCCCCCCCTTCCCACAACTCGCTCCTCCTTCCTACCTGGTCCCAAACCGGAGTCTCTGGCCTTGGGGCTGCGCCTCCTACGGTCCCCAAGGCGAGGCGGCGGCCAGCGGTGGCCCGCGCTGCGCCCAGATGTTGGAGGCGGTCAAGTCCACAAAGGAGCCCTCGCGTTCGCCCTCCGGCTTCGCGGGGCGCCCGCCCTGGCCCTGCGCGCCGGGTCTGTGCGGCGGGGCCCCGGCGAGAGGCCGCGGCGGGACTGGGCCGGGCGGGAGGAGCGCAGGGCCGGAGTCGCGGCGGCGCGGAGAGTCGGAGTCGGAGCCGCCGCGGAGGCCGGGCTCGCGGGTATATACGCGGCCGCCGCGCCCCGCGCCCCGCCCCCCGATTCCTGGAACTGCTTGCTGGCCTTTCTTGTAATGTTTAGTCACTACTCGCACGGCGAAGGCTGCGCGCGAGGGGAGGGAGGGGCCGCGGCGGCGAGGGCGGGCCGAGAGCCGGGCGGCCCGGCAGAGACGCGCGCACAGACAAAGCGCGACTCCAGCAGCCGGGCAGCTGCCTGGCGCGGCGCCAGGCTCGGCGGCGCGTTCCTGGCAGCGGCCCCTCCCCCTGCGCGCTCCGCCCCCAACTTCTCATTCACACTTTCCCCCTCCCTTCTAGGAAGGCCGGTTTCTGGCAGAGGCGGGGGCGCCGCTCCCGGAGCGCGGCAGTTCCAGGAGGCCGAGCGGGAGAGGCTCCCGGCTCCCCTGCCCTTCTCCTCAGCCCTCGCGGGGACACCCCCTCGCCTCCACCCGGGCCGACCCGAGGTCCGGGTCGCGGTCCCAGGAGGCCAGGGCCTGCCGAGAGGAAACCGGGGACACCCCAGAAGCCGGGCCCCGAAACTGGGGTCGGAGCTGGGGAGGGGGAGGGGCGCGACAGTCACCTGTGGGCCAGTTCGAGAGGAAGCGGGGAGTCCCAGGGGTGGGGGGCCTCCGCCTGCGTGGCGGGCCTCAGCCCTTCGGCCCGCTGCCAGGTTCTCCGCAGACGCCGATACGGTGCCGCCTCCCACCTCCAAAACCACAGCAGAACCGCAGCCTCCGCACGTCTGGGTCTCCGAACCTGCGTGCGCGGCGCGGGTCCGGCCAGGTGCTCTAATCCCGGGGGACCGGCCCAAGGGGGAGTGGCGGCGCCACCCCGCGCCCCGGCCCGCTAGAGGGCGCCCGGGGGTGCCCGGAGCGGCGTGGACTTCGGGGCCGCTCCCGCGGCGCTGGAACGGAACCGGAGAGGTTTTAGGGATGCTGGCGCAGGAGCCGGCGGCCGACTGGGGAGAGGAGAATTCGCAGCACACGGTGGACTTCGACCCGGCGGCGAAAGCCCCGCAGGGAAGGAGCGCCGGGAAGCCCTAGTTAGTCCAGCACCTTCCACACGGCGCGCGCAGCCTGTCGGCGCTGCCTTGCGTCTGAATGTGGGGGCCTGACCCCCTCCTCCCCCCCTCGAGAAGAGCAGTTGATTGAGGTGAAGAAAGGACTTTGTGGCCACGAGGTCCGGCTAACCAGCGCCAGCCAGCCTTAGGGGGAAGGCAAATTCTGCAAACTCCCCAAACGGGCAGGGGGGTCCAGGAGGCACCTGGAGCAGCTGCTCAGACCCCGCAGAGGCCGGGCGTCCCGCAAACGCTGCTTCTGGCCAGCGCAGAGGGCCCTGCGCCTCCCATCGGCACCAGCCGCTCTCACGGCCACGATTCTCTCAAGGACTGGGGTTTGGGCAGGACACCCAGCCTCTCTGGGATGCAGTTTGACCATCTGTAAACTAGGACTAATAACCCTTTCCCATCAGAGATCTGAGATTAAAAAAAAAAAATTCTGCTCGTAAAAGTGTGATGTAATTTAGCCCAATTCTCCCTTTGGAGTCTAGTGGGCAAGCAATAGTGAGAAGGAAGCCTTCTAGTTACTTCTGCAGAAGGGGAAATGGAGTCATTCAACACATTTTGCAAATACTGCCCCCGCCCCCCACAGCCGGTGTTGTGCTGGGCACTGAAATAGACCCGTGAGTAAGACCCGGTCTTTGCCCTCAAGATGCGCGCAGCATAATGCAGTGGATTCTCCTCTCTGTGATCGGGAGCTCATTCTTTTTCTCATCCATTGATTATTAGGAGAATGCACCGTGACCAGATGCTTCTGCGTGGAGCCGGAGGACAAGGAAGACTCCCAAGGAATCGCCCTCGAGTTAATGGATGAGAAAGTGCTTTGTAAATTACAATGCTCTGACACAGTGAGACTCATTCAGCCATTCCACAGCCTCAGAGTGCCTGCTTTTCCAGGCACGGGGCAGAGTGCTGGGAAGGCAGGAGAGCGGGGAGAATCCTGCGGGAAGACAGGAGCGGCAGGAGACCTGGGACGACCCCCTCAGCCCCCCAGGGACCCACAGTGTGGTTTTGCTACCCACGTGAGCTCAGACTCTGTGCCCAGCTGTAGAAGCTTAGTGTGAGCCGGAGAAGCAAGGAGGGTGTGAAGAGCAGAGAAGAGGGGCGGGGCAGCAGGCAGCCTAGGACCCCATAGTGGCTACCCCTGCTGGGAAGGTGGGCTGGGCTCCTGCATCTGGCTCAGGAGGCTGAGATGCTCTCCGGGCTCTACTGCCCAGCAGCTATGCGCCTTTGGACAACTGACCTCCCTAGCTGTGTTTCGGTCTCCTTGTTGGTAAGATGGGAGGATAGTAGCACCTACCTCGTCTGGTCGTTGCGGGGAATAAGAGAGCAAATGCATGCAAAATGCTTGGAATGGTGACCTCTATGCTCAGTGCATGCCAGCATTGTTTTGGAGGCGCTGGTGTCTCTCTGGGGGAAAGAGAGACCTGGAGAGGGGAGCTACTGTAGTTTGGGCTACTGGGTCTGTGTAGGGACAGGATTGGCTTTATGTTCTGAAGAGCTGTAGCTGCTAGAGAGACGTGTTCCCAAAACCGCTCATCCTCAAACAGTTCAGCTGGCCACTGACTTTCCCTTTGGCTTTTTACCATGTCCAGGGGTTTCCCGTTGCCTTCGGGATGACTCAAACACCCGAGTGTGTCTGAGACTCTGCTCCTTCTCAGCTTCACCAGCCGCCCCTGGCCTGCTGGCACCTCATAGTTCAGCTCCGGGGAGCCCCAGGGTGTTCAACCCACCCCCACCCTGGGGTGTTTGCATATTTGATGAGCCCACCTTCCAGATCTTGGGCTAATTTTAACTTTTCCTTAAACATGGTGAAAACTCAGTCTAAGCTTCTCAGGCCGCTTTGCCCATTGACAACACGCTCTGTCTGCTTGTCCAGTGAGAACCTTGCAGGAATGGTGTTGGGTTTTCTCTATGTTCACTTGAAATGTGTAGCATGGGAAGTGCTCAGTAAATCTTTTTTTTTAATATTTATTTTATTTATTTATGCATGCAAGAGCTGGGTGCAGGCCAGAGGTGCGGGGGTGAGAGGACTCCCCAGAGACAGAATGGGGAGCAGAACAGGCTGATATACACTGAAATACACGGTTGAGGGGGGCAGCGGGGAAACAGGAGAGGTCTGCTGCGCCCTGTGGGTCACCTCCCTGGCCGGGGATCGAATTCGGGCCCTAACTCAGGCCACAGTGGCTTGTGATAGCTTGACAGCGCTGATACTTAAGCCCTGCGCCACGAGGGAGGCCCTCTCAGTGACTCTTTAAGGGATGTGTGGCTTCTGGTTGCATCATTTTAGATTCCCCCGGGCTGTGGTCTCCTGCAGGCCTGGGGGCCCGAGGTAAGAGGGAGGACACGGAGCCACACGGGGCCTGGTGGAGGTTGCTGGGCTTGTTGACAGAGGGAAGGAGGACTCAAGTTTGCTGAGGGGAGAGGGGGACACCAGGCCAACCCGGGGCACACTGCCAGAATGCCCACACCAGGGCAGACCTAAGTCGCCGCCCTTCCTCACCTTCCCCCTGGGTTGGGGGCTTGGGGGGCATGCATTCTCCAGGTCTGGCCCTTCCGCCTACCCTCCTGTCTTCCTGGCTAATGAATATAGGAGATTCCCACTTTTTCCTAATCTCTCCCTTTGCAGAATTTCTATGAAGTCAGAATCCCATTTCCAGGCAAGGTGCTTGGTCATAAAGATAATAAAGATACTCATCCACGGTGGAGGGGAAGTCCGCAGTGGTTTCAGCTGCCTGTGGGCCCCACTTACTCACGGTCATCGCGGATGACAAGTTCTTCCCCAAACCTCACCAATGCAAACCCTGGGAGCCGGGTGGTCGCGGGAAGCCATGGCGAAGCTTGGGGAGCACAGGCCCCCTTCCCCACAGATGGCCTCCTCCGTGGCCTCTGGCGGCCCAGGCAGGTGTTAGGACACCATTGTTCAGAGGCTGTGCCGGCAGCCACAGGGCCAGGACACTCTCAGCCTACAGGGTTGCTAAGCCGTGCCCAGCACCAGCCCCCCACCTTCCCAGGGGGGCTGTCTGTGGCCCAGAGGAGGCAGCTGGGCTTGGACAGCCCGGGGTCCCCTTAGCCCACCTCCACTGTGCTTTTCCATGCACGGGTGCAGAGGTGGGAGGGGACTTGCTCCTTCCCTCAGCAGCTTCGGGTCCAGAGCCATGGTGAAAGGTGACCCTCCCCCAGCCCCCCCCCCCCATCTCAGAGGAGATGCTGGGACCTTCCTCTCAGCTGACCTCTTGGGAGCTCTGGCCAGGCTGCCCCTGTGGCAGCCCAGACCGAAGTCACCTTAGTCCCTCTCACCAAGCCCCTGCCCGCCCGAACTGGCGGGGGTGAGTTGGGAGCCTTGCAGGAGGCAGGACTGTGGCTGAGATGGCTTTCCAGAAGAGGGGAAAAGGTGCGAGGGGCGCAAACCAGTTTGACCCAAAGCCCTGTTCTTTCCTGCATCAGAAGATCCCAGGGGGCGGACTGGGGAGGCCGGGACAATGGCCTGCGGCCGGGAAGCAGCGGCATTCCAGCCTTGCAGCCTTTGTTCCTGCCGGGAGGGGCCCCAGAGCTAATGAAAAGGTTTGTGGCTCGGATGTCGGGCGCGTGGTGGAGGATTCTTTCAAGCCTGACATTCCAGGCCCTGCGGCCTCTGGCATTTCCCAGAAAAAGTGCAGGGGGGGAGGGGGAAGAAAACCCTCACCCACCCACCCACCCTGTCTTCCCAGATTCCTCTGTCTCTGGGGATTGGGCTGTGCCCGAGGCCAACCCCTGCCCTGGAGGCCCATTCCTCTATCCAGTGGGCTAGGCGAGTGGGCTTGGCACGGGGTGGGCGGTGCAGAGCATGAAGTGTGCGGGGGTGTGGGGTACAGGGGGCTGTGGAGAGGAGAGGGAGGGGGTTCCCACCGTCTCTAAGAGGAATGCACATCTGTTCCAAGTTCTGGCTTGGGGGGAATGAGGAGAGTTGGCGCCCAGTCAGCTCTCTCTCCCTGACCCCAGACCAGCAAACCCTGCTCTGTCCTGGGCTGGGATGGGAAGTCTCTGCCTTGCAGTGGTGGCCGCTGTGCCCAGCCTGCGCCTGCGCATAGCACAGGCTCCAGGGTGCCCGGACCGTTCTGGGAAGCCAGGCCATGGTGAGCCATCTGGGCTGCAAAGCAAATGAAGCCTGGCCCGGTGCCTGGAGCTAAAGTGGCAGTGCCCGGGGGGAGCAGAGCCGCGTGGGGGTGTGGAGCAGGCCAGCTCCCGGGAGACGTGCCCTGGGCCCCAAGACACCCTCGGAGACCCAAGGCCGTCGGGGGCCGGGCGGATGCACAGGGCCACTTGCCCTGCCACAGGCCCAGATGGACTCACCTGGGTCTGGCTCACGGGCTCCTGGGGCAGCTGGCGCTCAGCCCCTTCCTCGGTGCCCGGCGGTCTGGGCCTCACAGGGCCTCTGCGGGGATCTCAGGAGTCCCGTCCCGGGGTGACATTGCCCGGCAGGTGCCAGGCTTCCTGAACACCACACGGTGGCAGGCACCGATTCTTAATAAAAAAAAAAAGCTTTATTTATGCATACAAATTGGGGTGCAGGCCAGAGGTGTGAGGGGTGAGAGGATTCACCAGAGACAGAGTGGGGAGCAGAACAGGCAGATCCACTGAAGTCCACTGCTGAGGGGAGCAGCGGGGAGACAGGAGGGGTCTGCTGCGCCGTGAGGGAGCTCCCTGGCCGGCCGGGGATTGAACTGAGACAGCTTAATAGCGCTGCGTCTTTAACCCCTGTGCCCCTGTAACCTGGCTGAGTCCAAAGTCCAGTAAAGGTGGTTCCCCCTGGAGGGGGTTTTCGGATGAGAATGAATAGCCCCAGGGAAAATGCTAAGTTTGCAGTTTGGGGTGAAGAGTCTGATGAGAAATAAAAGGGACTGAAGGAGAAGGGGAAGTCAGTCGCCATGATGCAGGAAAAGAAGAAACATTTTTGAGTCTTCAGTGACTTTGGGGCCAGTGACTTTGGAGGCTTTGCAAATATCCAAGAGACGGAAACTGCTCCCAGTTTTGTGTTTACTGCAGCCGAAGGAAGAAGGCAGAGCTCCGGAGCGGGCGCCTTCCTAAAATGCGTGAGTGCAGTCTGTGGGGCCGTCTGGCTGCTGTAGTTGCTGTTTGCAGTGTTGTCGGCCTGGTGCTGTGCTGGGGCACCATGGCAGTTTCGGGAGCACCTCCGGTTGTGTTCTGTGTCGTCCTCGTGAGTTGGAACCTGGCCTACACTCTGGCTGTTGTGCGTTTGCAGAAGAAGAAAGACGCCATTTTGGAATCGTGGCCTATTGTTTGGAGGAGGAGCTCCACCTCGGCAGTGGTGGGAAGACGCCACCTTTGTTACTTTTCTGGGACTTAAATGACTGGACATTGCTTTAAGTAAGGTAAATGGCCTTATGTTGACTTCAGTAATTCTTTGCTTTTCCCTGTCTTTTAAATAAATCCCATTGTTATTGTCCCCTAAGTCTGAGTAGCCTGCGTGCGGGTGCAGAACCAAGATAGTGACCGGTAAGCAATTTGGGCACTGCCTTTGGCCAATTTTGAAGCCCCATTTGCCTGGTAACACCACCAGGGAGACCCTGAATCTAAGGCAAGTTCAAAGGAAATGGCTCCCAAGGTCTATACCAGCAGCAGGCCAGAGAGGTGGGTGGGAAGGAGAGGGAAGTGGGGCTCCATCAGGGACAGAGGTGGGGCTCCATGGTGTGGTGCTGAGGAGCTCTCCCCTGCCAATCCCCGCTCCCCCCACTGCTGCCTCCTCACTCCGCCTCCTCTTGGTCTTAACTCTGGGCTGAGGGACCACAAGGAGTTCCAAAATTCCATTAGCCCCTATGACTGTAAACAAAATGCTGTTGCTGGCCAAGTTCCTGGGCTAGGTGGACTCACCCCAAGTCACCACTTGCTCCTGAAACACAGATTTTACAAAGCCCTTCCTTCGTTCACACCTTCACGCCCCTGTCTGGGAGCACTACCCTGTGGGGGGCTGCAGTCAGCGACTGCAAGGGACAGACCTGGAGCCCCTGGAGCTTGGATTCTTGCTGGACAGACAAGTTCCTCCCACAACTGATGTCATCGATGCACTCTGACAGCACTAAGTGCTATGAAGAAGTCCTGGGCAGGTCTGGGCATGTTATGGGGAGTCCTGATTTACTGTGAGGGCGTCTGTCCAAGTGAACTCCCCGAGGAAGGGACACCGCAGCCTGATGGGAAGCCTTGGCAACCAGCCTGGGTCTCAGCTCGCAGGCCCTGCTGTGGACAGATGCCCGCCCGGGTGGGCGCACCGGGGCTGACCTCTGCCTCCCCCTCCCTCCCACCCAGGAGGCCTTCCGGCCCTGCTTCCAAACTGAACCTGAGGTGCCGCCAGCTGAGAAGATGAGATGTGCGGCTCTGCTCCACAGGCGGGAGCAGGTCAGGCAGGTCCCCTGACTTCTGGAACTGAGCTAACTTCAGATGCCTGAGGAATGCGCGCTCCAGTCCACAGCCCCACCAGGGAGGCGCGAGCAGGCGAGCGTGGGCCCCCAGGCCCCCAGCACGTTTTCATGGCTGCAAAGAAGCTGCAAAGTGGAGCCTTGGGACCCAAGGAGCCCACAGGAGCCCGGGTTACCCGGGCAGTACGAAAGCGTTTTCTCGAGACCACATGACAAATCTGGTAGTTTCACATCCACATGTGAATTTGGGAATTTCTTTGGAAAAAGTGCATGATCTGGCAGCAAGCAGCCTGCTTGTGGCAGGCCCCGCTTGCCCTCCGACAACGCCACGAGGTTCTCCGCTCAGCACAAGCCCTCAAGGGCACCTCCTCTGCCCACTCCCTGCTGGAACTGCAGGCTCTAAGGCAGCACCCACTGGCCTCTGGCCTCCTACTCGGCAAGTGGGCAAGGAGGGCAATTGACTCGGGGGGGTTTGCTTCTCCTTCCTAAACTCCAGGAGACCGGAAGTCGATGGAGCCTGGTTCAGGCAGCCCAGAGCACCGGCCCCCGCACACTCAGCCTGGCCCAACGGGCCTCATCTCAGGGAGACTTGTCTGAAGTCGCTATGCCAGCCAGGGGCACATCCAGCCTCTCCTGGGGAAGCAGGGGAAGGCTTGGGCAGGACAGGCTCCTGCCAGGGAGCCCCCAGCGGGGACCCGGGGGCCCATGATTCCGCAGGACAGAGCTGGACCTGGCTGCTGAGGTCCCCCCCGCTCACCCCCGCTGGGCAGCAGCAGCAGCAGCAGCAGACAGTTCTCGCTGGGGTGGTGCTGGCCGCCTGCCACACCACAAGAGGCCGAGATTCCCCTGAAACCCAGAGCGGCATTTATCTCTCACCAGCGACAGAGAAACAAACCAGCCTCCTCTGCCCAGGAGGCATTTCCAGAAATTTGGGCTCTGGCTTCTTGTTGACGAAATGCCAGATGATCCCGGCCTCTTTGTGGTGAGGGAGCCATTGAGCAATCCGTGTTTTGTTCTGTGGATGACAAGATTTTCGACATTGAAAAGTTTAAAGGATAAACATAAGAACCTTGACCGGTTCCCACCCCGAGCTGTTAGCTGCTGGTTCCTGTGCTTGGCAAATTTGCTTTCCCACCTTCCAAGCCGCTCTGGCCCCTGTGGCTGCTAGACCTCTCACTCCCGTCTTTGGGCCACCTGGGCCTGGCGGGGCCCCTGCTCAGAAAGCTGCTCCAAGCAGAGGTGGAGGCCCCCCCCGCCCCAGGCTGTTAGTGACACAGGGTTTTGTTGTTTCTTTATCTTTGCATTTGGTGCTGACTGCACCTGCAAACACGCCCTCAGAGCAGTTATCATGCCTAGGGGTTATTGTTGATCTTTTCTTTAGATCTGAGGCTAAATAGCACCTTTTTGGACAATTTGGCTGAAGTAGCCCCCCAGGCTGTGCATCTCACCTTATGCTCCTTCTTCCGCCACCCCCCCTGCACCCTCTTTTGTCACCTTTTCCCTCCTCTTAACCTGCCACAACGCACATCAGACCTCTGTTCTGCAGTGGGTGGGGTGGAAGCCTCAGGCAAGGGAAGGTTGGGATTAGGTCTGAGTTTGGGGGTGTGGGTTTCAGGGACTGAAAGAGATCAGAGTAAGAGGTTGGGGGGCAGGGGAAGAGCAAACCCTGGGGAGGCGGGGAGGGCTGGAGGCCAGAGGGAGATGAGGCTCAGCTAAGCCAGCTGGGAAGGCAGGTCCAAGCTGCCAGGCGTCCAAATTGATGCGTGGCTGCAGGTCAGTGAACCCCCAGGAGGCCTGGCCACTCGAGGCTCCACCGCCAGCGCGGTCTGGAGGCCCTGCCTCAGCTGGGAGGCCAGGCGCTTGCCACCTTGTGCCAGGGGCACATTTGTGAGGCCCGTGCCAGGTCCTGCTTGGGTGCTCGGAGCACACAGACTCCAAGGGCTCCCCCCTCTAAATGTGGGGGGGGGCAGGGAGACAAAACAATAGCAACAAGGCAATAAGGCTATATTGGGACCTCCCTGGTGGGGCAGGGGTTAAGTCTCAGCGTATGGAGCGATCTCAGCCACCGCAGCATCTCAGCTACCGCAGCACGAGGTCAATCCCCCAACAGGCCAGCAGACCTGTCCTGTCTCCCCGCTGCCCCTCAGTGGATCCACCTGTTCTGCTCCCCACTCTGCCTCTGGTGACTCCTCTCACCCCCCCCCTCTGCCCCACACTCCAGCTCTTGCATGCATGCATAAAAATAAAATCTTAAAAAAAGAAAGTTAGGCTGGATCACAGTGAGTAGCAGGAAGAAGACGTTTCCAAGGGAAGGACAAAGCCAGGGAACGAGAGAGGGGAGAGGGGAGACATCTGCAAGCAGAGAACAGCTAACACAAGTGTGGGAGCCGGACGGCTTGACAGAGGCCAGGCTGTGAGGCCCGCAGCGCCCTGCGGAAGAGCAGAGGCAGAAGCAGGCGGTGGGCCCAAGGCTGGTTCTTCCGTCCCTTGCATCTAGGCCAGGCCCTAGAGAGCAAGAAGGCGCTCTTGGGAAGCAGCTGATCAGCCGCTAAGTGAAGCCGACTAGGAGCTTCTGCTTGCTGGAGGCAGGAGATAGGCCGCCAGCCTCTTCTCCCCTGGAATCTGCCGCGAGCCCTGGAGCCTCGCCCAAGCCGGGTGGAAGGAGGGCCGTCGTCTTGTGTTGGCATGATCTGGGTTTAGGGAGTGAATCACAGACAGTGAGGCATGGCCCCTGGCTCAGGATTTCCTGCCTGGGCCAGCAGCCTGCTGTCGGGGGCACTGGCCCACCGCTCCCTGACGTCAACTGTCCTTCCAATGAATGGATTTCCTTTTCCGTTTGGGAAGACACAGTATCTGCCATCAGTCCGACCGACCCCGTCAGCCTAAACCTGGCACCTCCTGTTTGGGACGGACCAAGGGCGACTAACAAGAGGTGGGAATGGGGAGGGGACTCAGGATGGGCTCCTGAGCTGCCGGGGTCTAGGGGACTGAGGGCTTCTTGTCCAGGGTCAGCAGGCGAGAGTGGAGAAAGCCCAGCAGCAGTGGTCGCGTCCACCCTGCGTGCCCACCCTCAGACTAATTGGGGTGCTCCCAGGTGAATTGGGCCCCTGCGTTTTCTCCTTTCCTTCCTCTCACTCGCCCAGATGAGACCTCTGGCAGAAAGCGTCTGTGTTGTCATGATGTAAACGTAACCATTTAGAAAATTACTCAATCTCTGAAAACCATTATTTAAAATTTTTGCAACCTCTTAACGCACGTTTCCTCGGGCAAAGTCGTGGTTGCCTCATCGAGCTTGTAGCTCTGACGGTTTCAAACTGGCCGTGAAGGCCAGAGGCTCTGGGTATGAGCTTCAGAAGGGGCCGGGCCACAGCCTGCTGTGTACACTTAGCACACTATCAATTTCAACATGTGTCCCTACAATTTACTTTAGATGAGAAATGTCCAGTGGGCTGGTATGGTGGTTGTTTGTCCCCGTAGTACTTCGCACAGCAAAGCAGCACGTGCAAAACGAAGTGGCCAGAAGTGATGGCCAGGATGCTCCCCAGGTCTTTGGGGCACTCGGGGCTCAGCAGGATGGTGTGGCCATTCAGCAGCTGCTGCCTAAGCACCCCCTCCCCCTCAGGGCCAGCACTGTGCAAAAGTGGAAACTCGAATGGATGGTCTCATTCTGGTTACTGGAAGTTAGGAAATGTGATGATTCACCGCTTCTAACTTAGAAGCGGTGAATCAAATTTCGCCTTGTATTTGTCAAGTTGTCTAAGCTTAAAGAAATCTTTAAAATTCGTCTGAAATCCTCACTGGTTGTAGGCACATAGGCTAACTTTCGACCAGCCCCAAACAACCAATGTGAATACTTCTGTGTATTTACTTTCAGTCTGTCTGTACACTCTCGCTTTCTTTCTAACCTGTAACAACACGAGATAGACTCTAGACCACTCTGTGGAAATTTGGATTTTACACTTAATGTCATTAAACATTCCCCCAGAGTAGCGTTTTTTTAATGGATGATGTCCTACCCACACCGTGATGTGCCATTACTCACTACCCAGCTCCCCCGCAGCTGTTTCCACATTTTTGGTCTTACAGCAACGGGGCGATGAACAGGATTTCTGGGAGGGAATGTGTCACGACTTCCTCGGGATTTTTCAGTGGACGAGAATTGGGGATGTTTTGTGACCACTGTGTCCATTTCCTTCCATCCTCCCAGCAGCCGGGCAGGTGGGCCTGATGACCTCCCAGGTGTCCAGCTGGGGAGCCCGGGTTACAGGTTAGGGGTCAGGGGTTAAGGGTTACAGGCTACCGGTTAAAGCTTACGGCCTGGCTCTCAGGACGTTGCAAAATTTCCTTTTTACATGAGCCACAGCAGTGGTTGTTAGTTGGAGGGTGAGTTCCTTCAGCACACTCCCCCACGGAGGGGCACGTTCCGGGGCGCGGGGCGCGCGGGGCGGCGGGAGCCGGAGCCCCAGCAGAGCCCACACACGCCGCGGGGGGCGTCGGCGCAGCCCCAGCCCGCCGCGGGGACGAGGAACGACGCCCCCGGCTCCTGGGCGCCGCGGCGCGCCCCCCCCCGCCCCCGTGCGCGCCCGCGAACCCCGGCCGCCCGCGCATGCGCGCCGCTGTGTCCGCGCGCCGCGTTGTCAATAAAGTTCTCGCGCGACGGAAGCGGAAGCGGCGAGTCTCCATGGCGGCGGCGGCGGCGGCGGGGCCGGTGTTCTGGCGGCGGCTGCTGGGCCTCCTGCCTGGCCGCCCCGGCCTGGCCGCGCTCCTGGGCCGCCTGTCCGACCGCCTGGGCAGGAACCGGGACCGCCGGCGCAGGAGGTGAGCGAACGGCGGCGCCCGGCCCGGCCCCGCGCCCTGCCCGCCGGGGCCGGCGCCTACTCCCCGGGCCTGCCGGCCGCGCCGACGTGGGCCGCGGCTCCGGGACCGGCCGCCTGGGCTCCGCGGGGCTGGGGCGCGAGCCGGGGCTGTCCGCGCGCGCGAGCCGCCCGGGCCCGGGGCTGCGTCCCGGCGTCAGTGTGGGCCGGGGCGCGAGTGCCGGGGAGACCGCGGGAGCGTCGCCGTTTGGGCTCGGAGGGGCCCTCGCGAGGCAGCCTGGCCGCGAGGTGACTGGCGCCGGGAATCAGCCGAGCGGGTGCCCCTGCAGCGCCGCTCACGCCCCCGAGAGGGCTGTGAGGCAACCCCGACTCGGTCGCACTCAGGCAGGGAGGAGGAACCACTTGAACCCCTTCCGCACTTTGCAAAGGGGCCTGTTCTGGAAAAGTACTGAAGTGAATTGTGCAAATGGTGAAGTAGCTTTGAAGCAATTTGTTCAGGCAGTGGGCTTTCAAAGTCAACATTTGCCAAGAACGTGCTGACCTAAGAGGCCTCCTGCTGTCGCTAATACTTAAAATTTTTTTCTTGTGTTTTCTTTCTAAAGACAGCAAGCTTTCTTTTGATAGTTTCCTTATTAGAGGCTTGAACCTTAACTTTTTTTTGGTAAAGATTCATTTATGCATGCAAGAGCTGGGGTGCAGGCCAGAGGTGTGGGGGGTGAGAGGGTTCCCCAGAGACAGAGTGGGGAGCAGAACAGGTGGATCCACTGAGATCACTGCTGAGGGGGCAGCGGGAAGACAGGGGAGGTCTGCTGCGCCATGTGGGAAGCTCCCTGACTGGGGATCGAACTCGTGCTGCAGTGGCTGCTGAGAGCTTCATAGGCTGAGACTTAACCCTTTGCGTCCCCAGGGAGAACCCTTACCTTTTTAAAAAAGATTTACTTATTTATTGCATACAAGAACTGGAGTGAAGGTCAGAGGTGCGGGGGTGAGAGGATGCCCCAGAGACAGAGTGGGGAGCAGAACAGGCAGATCTACTGAAATGCACTGCTGAGGGGGAGACAGGAGAGGTCTGCTGTACCCTGTGGGAAGCTCCTTGGCCGGGCATCGAACTCAGGCCCCAGTGACTGCCGATAGCTTCATAGTGCTGAGACTCAACCCCTTGTGCTACCAGGGAGGCCCTTGAGCCTTAACTCTTGATCCATAATAAAAAGCCATCTTAGAATGGCAGCTGTTAGTAGCATTTGCAGTCGTCCTAGATTTTTATTCACGTGGCCTGGCTGAGCTTGACCTCCTGGCCCTCAGTGCCTGGATCCGGGGTCCGGTCCAGTCGTGTATGCTGAGTCGACTGTGGGAAGGACTTTGTTTCATGTCGGGTCGGGGGGGAGATTTCAGCCAGCGTTCAAGTGCTTTTAGGGGAACTCTTGAAGTGCCAGAATGAAAGCAGGACGGACTTCTGGAAGCCGGCTGACCAGACAGCTCAGTTTCCAGTCAGCGGCTGGGAGGGGCGTGGGCAGGAAGAGCGGCCTCCGTGCCCAGCAGAGACCAGCGCCGTTGGGCGGTGGCCCGTGAGGTCAGGCGACTTCTGCGTCCTGGCGTCGGACCACTGAGAAATTCCATTTAAAGTTCCAAAAAAAAGTTCTCAGAGAGGAGAGGTTTAGGTAAATTCGTCATTTCCCGTTGTGTGTTTAAAGTGTCCGAAAAGCACATCCTCATTAACCGTCGTTTACCACGGGGATCGATTACTGCAGGATGTGGCGGCAGCCGCTACAAACCCTTTACCACACAGACTTCTCCCGAGCAGGCGCCGTGGCCGCGGGGGATGGTCCGGATGGACTGCCCAGTGGCCGTTTTGTGAACAGTACGGGGCTCTGTATTTCCGGGCTAAGCCGAGAGAGGAGCTGTCCCTCTGGGTCAGCAGTCCAGTCGGCGCCGTTACCTCGGGTGCCGGCGCCGCGGTTTGTGTCTGGAGGTCCACGGACAGGACGTGTTTGCGGGGACCCCAGGGAGCGCTTTGGCCCGTCTCCACACGCCGCGTGGGCTTCTGGCCCTTCTCGCCTTGCCGAGTGTGCAGATCCATCCCCGCTCCTTGGCGTGCGGGTCCCTGTCTTTCGGCCGCTCGCTTCCCTTCCTGCGCCTGTTGGGTCTCCCGAGCCCCCCTTCCCCAATGATGTGGTTTCTGGTCACTCCGATCATTGATTCGCTGATAGCAGGGCTGCCAAGTCAGGGACTGAAATGCGTGTGCCTCTGGCTCCGCTCTGACTCACCTGGGGGTGGCGGCGAGGAGCCCGCGTGCCCTGCTCGGGCGGCGGTGGGAGGGCCGCTCGTTCCCTGCAGTGGTTTCCTTGCAGGTGTGGAAACGGCCCAGTGACAGCTCCGCCCCACGGCTCCCGGGGGTCTGTGATGCTGCTGCTGGGTCACGGTGTCGGCCGCCCCTGCGAGGACCGCGGGGCTCTGTCGGCCTTTGAGGGGCGCGTGTAGGGCGCGCGGTGCCCGGGCCAGGGAGACGGCCGCCCTTCACGACGCACTCCGACCCGCAGGCGGGCAGTGCTCGTGAAGTAAGGCAGGGCCGAGACAGCGCTTGGGGCGCCCCGGAGGTCACACCAGGCTTCCTCGGGGGGCAGTCCCGGAGCTGTGCTTCGAGGGGTGTAGGAGTCAGCTAGGCGAAGAAGGGGCGGTGGTCTCCAGGCACAGCCGATGACTGTAGCAGCTGCGGAAGGCAGTTCCGAGACCCCCTCTTCCCAGGAGCTGGCTGGGGCGGGGCAGGCGGGGGTTGAGGGGTGCTGGGCGCAGGCTAGCCCTCGGCCTGGGCTCCCACATGCAGCTTCCTGGGCTGTGTCCCCGAGCTGGCGGTGCTCATGTGCCGGCAGGGGTCGTGGGGCAGGTGGGGGTAGTTGGGGGAGCGTGTGTGCTGGGGGTGGCCGAGCGCTCGGCTTGGGGCTCACACATCACTCAAGCAGGGAGCACGAAGGGTTTGGGGACGCTGCGGTGGCCGGTGCAGGGATGCGGGAGCGCGGCGTGGCGGAGCCGCCAGCGCGCGTGCACCGCTTCCGCTTAGCCTGCCCGCGTGTCAGGAGATCCTTCTGCGCCCCGTGTTTGTGCTGGTTGTCTTCCGCCTGTGCTGGTGTGCAGCAGAGTCCTGATTGCTGAAACTCAATCCTGTTTCCTCTATCCTGGGCCGTGAGGGTGTGTCGGAGGGGTGGGGGTCCTCCTTCCCTGGGTTCCTCAGGGCGCACACTTAGGAGTTAGGTCCTCTCCCCTTGCAGAGCAGTCGACGCCCCCTTGTCACCGGGGGACTTCGGCTCTGGGCCCGCCAGCCTGCCCGTGGCGACTCCGGCCTCTGCTGTGGGCCGGGCTCCTCGCCCAGGGGAGTGCAGGGCTCTCTCTGGGGCTGCGCAGCAGTGGTGGGGAGTGGAGATTTAGGGCCCCAGCCTAGCCCCCTGCACGGCTCCCCTGCCATGGTGACAGGAGGTGACCGGGAGCCTTCAGCAGCTGGCCTGGACTGTGGCTTCACCCAGTCAGGACTAAGTGGGTGCACCCTGCCCCGGGCTCAGCGGGCAGTCGGCTGGGTGGTGGGTTGTGTGCTCCCCGTGGGGCAGAACCAGCTGGCTTAGCGTGCTCGCGGCGGCCCCTGGAAACACGGCACTGATTCTGGCTGTCGGGTGGGGGCCTCTGGGTCAGCAGGACCCGGAGCGGGGCTCGGCGGTGCCTGGGGTGCCCCGTCTTCTAGGGTTTTGGCCCCCCCAGTGCAGCTGACTTCCGGGCAGCCCGGAGAGCCCTCTGGTCAGTGTGGAGGGCCGCGCGGGAGCGCGGCGGCCTGCAGGCCTCTGGCACCTACGGGAACGCACACTCCTTCCCCTCCGGGGCTCCGCTCTGGCGGCAGTCGGGGTGCCCCCGCCCCGAGGGTCGGAGTCTTTCCCGGGAAGTGCCATGACTTGCTCTGCTGTCCGTGTTCACGCTTGACGGTGACATGCGCCGGGGGGGTGGGGGGGTGTGTGTTCTTAAAAAGTCCTTTTTGAAAATAAGGCCATCTGCAGAGCTCTGTTTCTTTTCAAACCTGTCGTCGTCATTCCGCACTGGTTGGGCGGGACCCACGCTGCAGAGTTTGTGGCGCGAGCAGCAGTGCGCGGTCCGGGAGCTCGTGCCCCGGGCTGTGCCCGTACCCGGACGCGCCCCACGCCCCGGATTCTTCCTTGGGAGCCACACGTGCGCTGCTTGAGAAAGCTCCAAGAAGCTGGCCTGGGTGACGGGCCTCACTGTGTGGGGTGGCGCTCTGCCACGGGGCCCACCGTGAGAGGGCGGGGGGTGGAGGAGCGAGGAGGGTCCTGCCGCCTCTCCTGGGGCCGTGGTGCCCAGGCCCAGTGTGGGCATCGGGCAGAGGAGCACAGCTTCTGAGTGGTGGGGGGCTGGGAATCTGCCCCCACGGGGGTGCCCCCTTCTCCCGTGTTCCTGCTGCCTGCACCCCGCTGGCTCCCAGCAGCCGTCTGCTCGCTGTGTCTCTGAGCCCCGTTCCCACTGCACCGGGCGCGGCGGGGGGGGGTGGGCACGCTGTCCCTGGGTCCTCGTGGGGAGGCGGGAACTCAGGGGCCAGAATGGCAGGGCCCACGCTCCTTAGTCAGACATGGGCTCCTCACAGAGATGGTGGGAAGACGCTCCCCTCCCTTGCCCGCTGCACCCCTCCCTCCACACCCCACTCCTAGACCCTCTGTGGAGGAGGGCCCCCAGGGCCCTCAGTGTCCGAGCCCAGCCCACTCCCTGGCTGGGAATTTCCTGCCCGCTCCGTGGGGGGAGCCTCCCTGGCAGGTGTCAGGTGTCTGGGAGACGCCCCTCCCACCGCCTGCAGAGCCCAGGCTGGCGCGACGGCCACTTGCTGCGGCCACTTGCTGCGGCCACTTGCTGCAGCCCGGCCCTGGAGGTGCGCCTGTGCCCGAGCCCTGCGCTGGCCTGAGTCTTCTCCCGAGGACCCAGAGAATAGGAGGGGCCTTGGGGCACCCCCACCCGCCGCCGCTCCCTGCGTGCCTGACTCAAGATGGGAACTGCCTGGAGAGCCCGCGGCCGGAGGTGGGAGCCCTGTGCCCCTGAGTTCTCTCGGCGCCTCCTGGGGTCTGGGCGTGGGGGTTTGCGTGCTGCCGCTGTGGCTTCTCGGTAGCCTTCCTGCTCTGTAGGTGGCCGCCCTGGGCTGGGTGCGGGGCTGCTGCTTGCTGGGGGGAAGCTTTTCTGGGACGATTCCCAGGCGTTCAGGGCGGAAAGTGGGAGCTCCCCGCCCCCTGGGGTTCTGACTGCCGTGGAAGGAAACGAAGGGAGCCCTGAGCAGGCTCCCGGAAGCAGCGGTGGGGCTCAGAGCGGGAGCTGGCCGCCTCGGCTAGGTTGAGCGTGGCCAGCCTGCCGCGTCCGTGCCAGTGCGGGGACTTGCCCGTCCAGGTCCCCACAGAAGACGCCGCCCGAGGGCGCAGCCTCCCCCACCCCAAGAATCCCTGAGACCTAATTATGGCATTCAGCGCCTTCCCCTTTAACAAAAACAAACCTGTCCGTGCACAGATTAAACAGGAAGCCAACATAAAAGCCCGCAACAAATCTTGGACGGAGGTCCTGTGGGACATTCCCAGGGAGGGCTGCCTGGCAGAGGGGGGACCCACCCAGGTAGCCCGGGGCGCCCCAGCCTGTCCAGGCGCCTCTCCAGGAGCACGGGGTGACGTGGGCCCTGCACCCGAGATGTCCCTGGGTTTCGTGGGTGTTTCTGCTCTTGGTACCTTCACCTCTCCCTGCAGCCCCCCGCTTTGGCCTGAGTCCTACCAGGTTTCGGAGACTGGCTGAAGTGGGTGGGAGCCCCCCTGTTCGCAGAGGCGCGTACTCTGCATCTCCACCTTCATTACTGCTTCCAGTACTTTCTCTGGCACTGTTCTCGGCTGGCGCGGGGCGGCGTGGGCACCCCGGCCGAGCCTGGCTCTTCCTGTCCCCCTCCGGCGCAAGGCAGGTGCTCACGTGGCGGCTTGGGTTGAGGCCTGAGCTGGCTCTTGCCCTCTGCTGGGGCGCCGCGTGCCAAGGAGGTATTTCCTCATCTTCCTTCGGAGCTGCTGTGAGTCTCGGCCCGCGGGAGGGTGTGCGGGGATGCCGGGCTTTGCCTCCTGAGGCCTGAGCAGGGACGCCGGGGCCGGGAGGGAGCCTGCCCCCACAGGCTGTGTGGCCAGGCAGCCGGCTTCAGGCCGCGCTGGGCTCTGACCTGCCAGCTGCGTGCTCCCCGGCGTCCGCTGGCTTTTTGGGCCCTGGGGGTCTTCCCTCCTCTGGAGTCAGCTTGGGCACAGCAGGCGCGCAGCCTGTGGTTTGGGAAACTGAGGCAGCAGCCTCTTGCTTCCACCCGGGGCCTCTTGCTGGTAGCTGCAGCTGGTGACCGGGAGGTCCCCAGAATGCGCCCATGGGTGCCTGGGAGGGAGACCCCACCTCACGGCGGAAGGGTGGCCAGCAGCTTCTCCTGCCCCGGAGGCCCGAGGCGAGTGACCTCCTGGGCCCCAGAGCCATCCCTTCTCCCATCGCCGTGGGTCACGTGTGCCGCCCGCGGGCTCGCCGGCAAGTGCTGTGGCCACCTGGCGTCGCGGGGACACTTACGGCCGGGACAGTGCCGCGTCGTCGTTGTGAGCAGGCGAACGAGGTGTCTTCCGTCGCGGCCTCGGGCCTGGGTGTCGAGTGCCTCCCCAGGAGTCCCGGTCAGCCTGCTAGCCCGTCACCCACGGAGCAGGGCCGCCTGCTGCTCTTTGCTGGAATTTGGGGGTGCGGTCATTGGGCCGCAGAGGGTGGCTCCGTGAGTGACCCTAAGGAGGTGCCCCGTGGCGCGAGGGTGGCCTGGTCACCCCCGGGGAGGCTCCCTGCCCCGACTCCTCTCTGTACCCAGTAGTAGAGAACACTTTTTCTGGAGACTTCCGTTTAGCTCATCAGTGTGTGCTGGTGCCCAGGGACGGGCAGCCGGCTCGGCCCGTCGAGCGCCTTTGGGTGCTTTCTGTGGGCGCTGCGGGGTGGCAGCCCTGCGGCAGCAGTGACCGGCGAGGGGCCGCGGCTGCTCCCGGGGCTGCGTCGCGCACACCCCAGTTGGGCCCCTGCGGCAGAGGTGGAGCTGGGCTTACTGGCCCCCCCAGACCCCCGTTCTCCCGGAGCTGAGAGAGGCTCGGAGGGAGCACTGAGAAGCTCAACCCTTTGTGTTGTCACCAGGGCACCATGGCTGCTGTTGGCGCCCCTGCTGTCCCCCACCGTCCCCCAGGTCACCTCCCCGCCTTGCTGCCTCTGCCCCGAGGGCGTGCACCGGTTCCAGTGGATCCGAAACCTGGTTCCAGAGTTCGGGGTGTCCAGCTCGCACGTGAGGGTGCTTTCTTCTCCTGCAGAGTTTTTTGAGCTCATGAAGGTAAGTCGTGTCTGATGGGGGGCGGGGCGGGGGCGAGAGGGCTGGGGGCGCAGGACTAGGCGAGTCCGGGGCAGAGGTGCCTGCTGTTCTAGAAGCTTTGATGGCTGTTCCCCTCGCCCCTGCCGCCAGGTTTCAGGGGTGCTGTCGGGAGCTGTGCGGCCGAAGGGGGCAGGTCGGGCTAGGCCTCCCCGAGGCGGGTTGACACTGTGGGGTCGCAGATGTGGCTGCTTGGAGGGAGGTCAGGGCGGGCACGTCCCTGCTGAGGGTCGGGAGGCTGGCGCTTACCCTGGCCAGGGCGTGTCAGCGCTCAGCCTGGACCTGGCTCCAGAACACCCGAGAGCCGTCCAGTAGACGCCACTCCGGGAAGAGCAGACCCCGCAACGGGGGGGGGTGTCAGCAGGCCAGACGCGCGCAGTGGCCGGGGCCGGGCGGCGGGTGCTCAGCCCCCTGGTCCTGAGCCCCCCGGGTGTGTCACTTGGGCGTGGGCGCCGCGTCTGGGCATCCGGGCAGCTGCTGGGCGGAGGCGGTCCCGGCGCGGATGAGCTCTGGCGACGCGGGCTCCCTGGGCTTGCGGGCCGCGCAGAGGCTGCTTTCTCTGCCGCGGCTCGGTCCGTGGCTTGGCAAGTCTCCGGTCTGTGGGTCCCGCGCAGCCTGGGCTCTGGCCGGTCGTCCCAGATGCGGTCTGCGCCTGGGTGCGGGCCCCTGCCCCCTTGCCCCCGCGCTGCCATCTGCCCTGTGTCCTTGTTTGTGGGTCACTGACGCGCTTGCCTGGTGCTCTTTGCCGGAGCCCACGGGGTGCTCAGAGGGTCCCGAGTGTCCTAATCGGCTCTGGTGCGTGACTGCCGAGCCCCGTGTCAGCCCCGGCCGGCCTTCCGGGCTGTGCACGCCTCTGCCCTGGCGGGTGGGCCTTGGGAGGCCAGGGAGAGGCCCCCACCCCCATCATGCACTGAGACTGGGCGGCCTGGCCGGTCACCCCCAGGGCTGTGCTCGAGAGGGGCAGCACTGGCCTCTGCCCGGTGCCCAGGCTGCCGCACGTGAGGCCACACCAGGGGCCATGGACGGTTTCTGCCCCCTGAGCAGGCACCTTGGCTGCTGGCTCCTGTTTTCTCTCTTCACGACCCTCCCTGCTGATCTGGGTGACCAGTAGTGACCGGCACAGAGGCCGCAGACCTGGGGGGTTCCTGTTTCTTCCTCACTTGGCAGCCTCTCCCGAGCGTGCCCGTGAATCTGTCTGGTTGCGACAGCCCCTTTCTGTGCCAGCGGGCGAGGCCGTGCGTGCCTCCTTCCCCTGTGTCCTGCTAGCCCCTCCCCTTCTCCCTGGTCCTGGCCCCTTTCCCTGGGTGGCCACCTAGCCGGGCCTGGAGAAGGGGTCAGCGCCTGGGGCTGGCGGGGACCCTGGGGGAGGTGCCGTGTCCGGCGCGTCCCCAGCCTGCCTGCCTGCATTTCAGGAGGGTGGGTGCTCCGGGTTGGAGGCTCCCCCGCCCCCCTTTCTGCCGTCAGGGACAGCCGCGGCAGTGGGGTGTGTTCTGGCGCCCTGCATCTGCACACACATTGGGGTGCATTCTACTCCCCATGTCAGCAGGCACGTGGCGACCTTCACGCGCCGCCCGCGGCCCTCGCTCGCTCCTTGGTGGCTGCGTTGTGCCCTGTGGGCTGGTCAGCTCCTGCTCTACTTATAGGCTGAGCGTCTCACTTAGAATTGTGGGTCCTCCCCACTCCTCTGGCCTATACCCCAGCTTGTATGCATAAATACATAAATCTTTAAAAAAAAAAAAGAATTGTGGGTCCTGGGGCCTCCCTGGTGGCCTAGCGGTTGGCAGCGGTGACGCGAGTTCGATGCCTGGCCAGGGAGATTCCCACATGGCACAGCAGACCTCTCCTGCCTCGCTCGTGCTTCCCTCAGCGGTGCGTTTCCGCCGATCTGCCTGTTCTGCTCCCCACTCTGTCTCTGGTGAACCCTCTCGCCGCCCCATGCCTTTGGCCTGTAGCCCAGCTTGTATGCAGATAAATAAATCTTAAAAAAAAAAAGACTGGTGGGTCCTTATTTGTGGGCTCCCATACACGTTTTGGGCATTCAGTGTTAATTGGTGGATATAGAGGAATGTTACATGCCCAATTTGTTGGTGAACTGTGAGCGTGATTGGGAATTCTGAATTGTTTCCTCTTTCAGGGGCAGATAACAGCAGCCAAGAGGCGGGTTGTGATGGCGTCTCTCTACCTGGGGACGGGTCCTTTGGAGCAGGAACTGGTAAGGTTTAGTTGGGGGACAGCTGTGCAGCCCCACCCCCAACCCACTCAGCCCCCTGGAGCGGCCCTGGTGGGGCCTGCCAGGGAGGGGTGCAGTCAGAGGGCCGGGGAGCCCGGGGAGGGTGGTGCGGGGAGGTCTCATCGGCCTGCCGACCTTGTCGGCCGGGTCCTCAGCCCGTGCGGAGCCCTGGGCCGCCCTCTGTGCCTGCCGGGGCTTGGGCTCATGGCCTGTGAGCCGAGGATGGTTTTGCACTTTCAAATGATTGGGAAAAAACCGGAAGAAGAATATGAATGATCTGAAAGCACGTGAAATCAGATTTCCCTGTCCGTGGTGCAGCTTGGTTGGCACCCAGCCAGCTCGCACGCTCACACTGGGCCTGCAGCTGGCGCCTCACCTGGGCGGGGGCAGTGACGGGCAAGACCACCTGGCCTCAAGGCCGCACGCTCGCCGCCCGTCTCCTGACGGAACAGGTTTCCTGACCTGGAGTTGGGCTGGGCAGAGGGCTGGGGTCCGATGCCAGGCTGGCAGCCGGCCTTGTTCCACCTGAACCTGCTGTCAGGCCCGCTGGTCCCATGCGTGGGCGGGGGCGGGGCGGAAAGGCCCAGGCCTGTCCGGGGAGGCAGGGTCAGCGGGCCGCACTGGGCGAGCCTCGGGGAGACCGGACTGTCTTGTCTCCCCGGTGGCTTTCTGCTCTGGGCGGGGACGGGCCCTGGCCGGAGGAAGGGTTGGTTCCTGGTTCTCCCTTGCTTGCAAATGCGTGGGGGAGCCGGGGTGCGGGCGGGACAGGCGCAGCCGGCACCCCCTTCCGGGAGGCTGGCCGCGGGCAGCAGTGACTGGACTGAGCGTCCCACCAGTGTTGGCAGCTGCTCCCAGGGGGCCGCTGTCGCGGCCAGTGAGGCTCCGCTGTGGGGGCGCCCTGGGCCTGAGCACCACGGCCCATGCGGGGAGGACGGTGGCGTTGGCCGGCCGGCGGCCCTTCTGTCCCAGTACGTGACGAGCTTTTGGGACTTACGCTTCTGTTCTTTTGGGGCTCTTTTCTTCAAAGGTGGATTGTCTGGAAAGCACCCTAGAGAAGTCACTCCAAGCCACATTCCCTTCAGACCTCAAGGTGTCCATTCTCCTAGACTTCACGCGGGGCTCAAGAGGTAGGTCGGAGCCCCTCGACCTCCCCCCCCCCGGCCCGAGTCTTTGGCTTGGGCATCACCGTCGGCCTCCTTCCCCCTCTCCCCCAGCCCTGCCTGATAACCCAGGCCGGGGCTGAGTGCAGCAGCCTAGGCCAAGGGGGGGCATTTCCACTCCGGCGTCCGCCCTGCCTCACAAGGGCCTGATCCGGGAGTCAGATAGTGGGGGCCACCTCCCAGCCCCACCCCCTCCAGCTGTGCACGGTGACCTCTGGCGGCCCCAGGCTGGTCTTGCGGCACCTGGTCCATTGAAGAGCGTTGCTTTCCTGCTGGCCGGCGCTCCCGGGAGGCCTACCTGGGCATGCCCAGGGCTCCGTGTACTTACCAGCCCAGCGCAGGCCCGTGCGCCCTGATGCTGGGTGAGGGCTGAGGGTGGGAGCATCACCCTTGGAGTTGAGCTGCCGAGAGGGTGGGGGTGGTTCCTCAGGAAGAGGGGAAATGGGTGCCGGGTGGCAATGGCAGCGGTGTCTCCTGCCCAGACCGGCCGGACACGTGGCCGGTGGCCAGGAGGGGCTGCCCCGGCTCCTTGCTGGAAATGGCGCCGGGGCTGACCTGGGCGGACGGGCCCGTAGGAGTCTGCCCGGCAGACTTGGCTGCTTTCGCCGGGGACTCACTGTCCTTTCTGCCCTCCGCGCGCCCAGGCAGGAAGAACTCCCGCACGATGCTGCTCCCGCTCCTGCGGCGGTTTCCGGAGCAGGTCCGCGTCTCCCTCTTCCACACGCCCGACCTCCGGGGGCTGCTCCGCCTCCTCATCCCCGAGCGCTTCAACGAGACCATCGGCCTCCAGCACATCAAAGTGTACCTCTTCGACAACAACGTCATCCTGAGCGGGTGGGTGTGCCCTCCGCTCGGGAGCCGGCGGGGCGTCGTCTCCTTAAATCAGCCGCCTGCTCCGCCGCCTCTGGCCGGCTGCCTCGCTCTCCCTGCGGTGCCGTGGTGTCCTGCGGAGGCCAGAGGCCCACGGAGGCCGCTGCCCCCGCCCCAGCCCCCACGCACGCTCCCGCGGCGGCCCCGCGGGCGTCACTGCCCGTGCCTGAGAAGCAGGGCTGAGGAGAGAAGGGCGCCGCTGGGAAGAGCGGGCGGGGCCCCAGTCCTTGGGGTCTCGCTCCGGGCCTGGTGACTGTCGGGGCCGGTGACCGCGTGAGCCTGTGGGCTGTCGGCTCCGCACAGGCCGGCTCTGCCGTTCGCCGTCCGCGTCCCCGCGGTGCTGCTCTGGCTCGGCCCGGGCCCGCGCGCTCAGGGCCTGTTTGTAAGTTGGCTGCTGCTCTGTGGCTCCTGCTCCATCTCGGGCCCGCCCTGCTCCTGGCGCGCCCCTGCAGCCCTCTGCCGCCTCGGCCTGACGCCCCCGCTCCTCTCCCCGCAGAGCGAACCTGAGCGACTCCTACTTCACCAACCGCCAGGACCGCTACGTGTTCCTGCAGGACTGCCCGGAGATAGCCGACTTCTTCACGGAGCTGGTGGACGCCGTGGGGGACGTGTCCCTGCAGCTGCGGGGGGACGACTCCGTGCGGGTGGCGGAGGGCATGGTGCACCCTTACAGAGGTGGGCCCGGCCGCCGCCCTGGGCTGGCGGGCGGTGGGGGCCGGAGAGCGCGCGGCGGCCTCGCGCTGGGCAGCGCTGGCTCTGCTGCTGTTTCTGAAGCCGGACGGGCCTGACTGGCGGTGTCCGGGGCGCCGGCGTTCCTGGGGCCCGTGGCGTGGCCTTCAGGAGGGGCTGCTGCCGAAGCTGCTCCGGCGTCAGCACTGGGGCGGGGCGCACCAGGCTCTCCGAGGAGAGGCTTGAGGTGTGAGGCCTGATGAGCGTCCGAGTGGGCGTCGCTGGGGGAGTCTTGTCCCTGGGCGGGGGGCTGAGGGCACCAGGGGCACGCAGCCGGGGTGCAGACTGGCCCTGCCCCTGCCAGCCCTCTCCCCCGTGGTTCCTCGTGTAGCTTGGATTTCATCAGTAAGAAAGGCGTGGACGTCTGCTCTCCCTCGCTGTGCGAGGACCCGCGCCTTATCCTCAGCCTCGCCCTCTGGCCCACGGAGGCTGGCCCGTTTACTCTCTGGCCTGTGCGGAAAAGGCCGGCCCTTCCCCGTTTATCCTAACAGCGAGGTCTGGGCCTTCAGAGGGGAGGGGAGAGAGTCTGAGCTGGCAGTAGTGAGGACAGACCACCCAGCCCATGCAGGTGGGCAGGCTTGAGGGGCCCCCGCTGCTCAGAACATGCCCTCCCTCTCCGGCCCCGCCTTCCTCAGAGCTGCTGGGGCCCCTGGGGCGGGCCCCCTCGAGGGCCACCCCTTCTCAGCCGGGAGCCAGCTCCCGTTTGGACGCGGCGGGGCTGGGCCCAGGCCAGCCGTCCCCCTCTGTGCTCTGGTCTCTCGGCCGGCTCGGTGGGTTTCCAGAGAGTCGGCGTGGGGCGGTGGGTACCCCCGCGTCACTGTCTGCTCTTAGACTGTGTTTCTGGTCTTGCTGTAGGCCCCCCCCAACTTCCTGAGTTGGGTGCTCGCTTCATTAATTTTTAATCTTTACCAGTCAAGTAGCAGCATTCACGGTCATTCCCCTTTCGCGTGTCTGAACTGCCACTTGTCACCAGTCTTGTGCAAATAGGACGGTCCTGGACCTGTTCTCTGGCCCTCCACTGCTGCACGCAGGGCCAGGGCCGCTGTGGCCCGCAGCCCTCCCGCCGGGGGCTGGCCCGTGTCTTCACGGCTGCATGCTCCTGCCAAGTGCCAGGTGCCCGGGTCCCCAGCCCAGCATCACCCCACCGGTGCCCCCTGCTGTCCCCCGCAGTCCAGCTGGCCTGTTCTTGACGTTTGTAAGCGGATGGTTGAGACTGGTTTGCGCGCCCCGAGCCCCTGGTGGACCAGGCCCCCTGTGGCATGTCTGCCCGAGAGCAGCCTCGCTCCAGCCTGCTGCCCGTGCCGCCGAGCTGTCAGTCGCCCTTGTGTCCCCTGGGCCGTGCCTCTCGCCCTCACTCCTCCGTCTGCCCCCAGGGGACCGCGCCGCGTATTGCCAGGCGGCCAACAAGAGGGTGATGGACGTGATCAACTCGGCCAGGGCCCGCCAGCAGGTGCTGCACGCCCAGACCTTCCACGGCGACCCCCTGCTGACCCAGGAAGACGCAGCTGCCGCCGGCGATCGGCGGCCAGCCCCGGACACCTGGATTTACCCGCTGATCCAGATGAAGCCCTTTGAGATTCAGATCGACGAGATCGTCACCGAGACCCTGCTGACCGAGGCCGAGCGAGGCGCCAAGGTCTACCTCACCACCGGCTACTTCAACCTGACCCAGGCCTACATGGACTTGGTCTTGGGCACGCGGGCTGAGTACCAGATCCTGCTGGCCTCCCCGGAGGTGAACGGCTTCTTCGGGGCCAAGGGGGTGGCGGGCGCCATCCCGGCAGCCTACGTGCACATCGAGCGGCAGTTCTACAGCGAGGTGTGCGGCCTGGGGCAGCAGGAGCGCGTGCGGCTGCGGGAGTACTGGCGGAGGGGCTGGACCTTCCACGCCAAAGGTACGCGGCCGGCTGGGGCGCTGCCCGGTGTGGGGTAGCCGGGAAGGTGCCCCCTCTCCTGGCAGGCTGTTCGTGCCCGGGTGCCCCGCACCCGCCAGCGGGTGCCCTGGGAGGCCCCTTCAGTTGCGCTGCAGGCACAGGGCACACACCCTGTGGACATCATCCCGGTCATGCAGAATCTCCCTCTTACGCACCCAGGCCATGTAGACTCAGATTGTTGGGGTGACTGGCCCCCAAAACCGTGCATGCAGCTTCTCTCCTCAGTAGATGCAGCGGGGCTGGTCTCCCTGAGGCTGCGAATGGCGCTGCCCTTCCCTGGCACAGGGGGCGCCCCAGGGTCACGTGCCTGGCGGGGGCCCCCTAGCTGCTGTCTTCCCCTCGCCACTGCCCTGCACCCATCCTCCACTTCATTAAGGTGCCGCGACCCCTGAGGTGCGCGAGCACCGGAGCAGCCTGCAGGTGGCAGAACCCCAGGTGCGTGGCCCTCAGGTGCACAGGTGGGCCGAGACGCCGGCCAGCACTGCAGGGCTCCCGCGCGCCTGCCTCTCGCGTGCAGCTGCCTTCCTGGCGTCCGAGGGAGCGGGGTGCAGAGGCCCCAGCCACCAGCCGGCCTGTGGCTTTCTCAAGTCTGCGGTGCTGGCCCTGGGCCCTCGGGGAGAGCTGCGTCCCGGCGGGGCACCCGGCCTGACGCTTCAGCCCCCCCGTGGGTTGAGACTCGGGTGACTTTGGGCCCTCGGCTTGGACTCGTCCTGGAGCTGGTGTTTTTCATGTGGGGAGATGTTGAAAGAAATACCGCAGCCCAGGCCAGCCTAGCCCCTTGGATCCAGGGCTCTGTTCTGCTCATCTTGCGGTGGTCTCTGCCCCAAGCCACCGAGGGGAGACGGCCTGGGGTTGAACCCACTGTGGCTCCGGAGACAGCCTGGTGATGCCTGTGTGGCCCAGAGGGCAGAGGGTTCTGGCCTCCAGCATGGGGCCTGCTGCCTGCTGGGTGGCCCGTGGGCCTGCTGGGCAGGCGCTTTGTTTGGCGAGGGGGTGAGCTGCCCTGTGCCATGGGCTGGGCAGGCGGGGGGTGCTGCACTCAGGTGGCTGCAGGGGCGGGGGTCTGTGGGATTGGCCCCGGCCTTTGGGGGCAGCAGCAGTGCTGGGGTGGGTGTTCGGGGGCTGGACGGAGACCCTTGAGCCGCGAAGGGAGCGTGCGCCTGCCCGGGCTGCCTTGTGCTGGCCCTGCTCGCGCGGCCACTTCCCTGAGCCGTGCGGAGCGAGCGGCGACTCCCCGGTTACCGCGACACATAAGTGCCGACTGGCTTTTCCGGTGCATTTCCCTGTTCCTGGACGGCCTCCCCTGCCTCCCACTGGGGTGGGCCCTGGCCGGGGGTCCTTCCCGTGGTTGTCTGTGGCCCTTGGGGGCCTCGCTGAGCCCCGTCCTGTTCATCTTTCGGCGGTCTCTGCCCCCAGGCCACTGAGGGGAGATGGCGCGTGTGGGATGAGAGGCCGCCCTGCGGAGGGTGGCAGGCAGGGGTGGCGTGGGCGCCGGGCGCTTTCTCTGCACCCTCCGCTGGCCCGCGCTGGGAAAGCCGCCTCTCTGCTCCCGGTGTCTGCTGTGCGCCTGGGGAGGCTGTCGCTGGCGGCTGTGCCGTCAGGAGTGGGTTCCTCCCTCCCCAGCCTGCTGGTCAGGCCTGGGCTGGTCTCGCCTTCTGCTCCCAGAGCCTTTGGGCGAGCAGGGCGAGCGGGTTGCTGTTCCCGCCCGTGCGGTGTTTCCTGCCAGCCCCGGCCTGGCATCGGCAGCCGCGGCACTGCGGGCTGGCTAGGGCGAGCTGGCGGCCCCGAGAGCGGGTGACATGAGAGCCCGCATGGCTCCTGCGGTGTGGACAGCAGCCTCCTCGCGGCATGAGCGCCCGGGCCAGCAGGGCCAGCGCGTGGCTGTTCAGCCGTGACGGGAAGTCCGGGTGCGCGCTGGCCTTCCTGCCCCCGGAGCGTGGCTGGCCGCCTGTGGAGGCCGTGCGGGCTGGCCGTGCGCTGGAGCGGAGCCGCGGCCCGGGCCATGCCTCTGCAGCTCGGAGGCAGGTCACGCCGTGGTAAGCAGAGCTGCTGGGAGGTGTTTTGATGGCGTGTTCTAGAGACTTGTTTGGGCAGTGAGATTTCTCTGTTTCGCTTTCACTTGGGTTTTTGAAAAAAGGCCTATTCAGAACCCTGCAGACGCCCCCATAAGGTGACTTGTGTGGGGGTAACCAGACGTGGCGCCTTGCAGCCTGATCTCTGCCCAGACTTACCTGAGCCCACGCCAAGGGACGGGCGTCTCCAGCTGCTGTGTGAACGGGGCAGTGGCGCTCAGCCCTCGGGGGGCGGGGGGGAGGCGACGTGGCCGTGCTATTCCTAGGCCCAGAAGTGACCCGGGCCCAGGAGTGGACGCTGCACCAGGGGCTGGTGCCGGCCCGGTGGGTGGAAGGTCTTGGAGTCTGGCGCAAGGCCTCCCTGCCTGGTCTGTAGCTGGCCGCCGCTGTCCCGAAGGCCGGCACCTGCGCCCCAGGGAGGCCCACCGTTACTCTTTTTCATTTTTTGCATCATTAGGTTCACAGCAAAACTGAGAGGAAGGCGGGAGATTTCCCATCTGCCCCTGCCCCCACGTGCATACCTCCCCCACACTGGCCTCCCCAGCGAAGTGGAGCTTGTTGCAGTAGGTGGGGTCCCGCACCCCACCCTCCAGGTCCTGCTGGCTCGCCTGTGTGGCTCCACCGCGAAAGTTTGGTGTGGCTCAGTCTGTCTGCCCTGAAGGCCGTGTTCCCCCGCCTGTGCCAGGCAGCCCCGATCTCTGCCGTCTCTCGCTCTGCCTTCTGGTGTCTTCCAGAAAGCCCAGTGCCGCTGGTGTCCCGCACGTGGGGTCGCTGTTTGTTACCTGCTCAGGGGCGTTGTGGTCGCCTCCGAGGAGTCCGCTTTTTTTTTTTTTTTAAGATTTGTTTATGCATACAAGAGCTGGGGTGCAGGCCAGAGGTACAGGGGTGAGAGGACTCCCCAGAGACAGAGTGGGGAGCAGAACAGGCGGATCCACTGAAGTACACTGCTGAGGGGGCAGCGGGGAGACAGGAGAGGTCCGCTGTGCCCTGTGGGGAGCTCCCTGGCCGGGGCTCGAACTCATGCTGCAGTGGTTGCGGACAGCCTCAACAGCGTTGAGACTTAACCCTGCGCCACCAGGGCGGCCCCCAGGGAGTCCTCTTAAAACCTGGTCCTGCTTGGGGCTTGGGGGCCCGGCTGGGAGCAGAGGCTTCATCAGCAGTGTCGGCGCTGTCTGCCGTGTGCCTGCAGCTGCATAGAGGCAGCGGCGTCAGGACCGCGCGAGTGTGAGGCGCTGGCCCGCTGTCAGCTCTGCCGGGGTGAGGCCCGGGAGCCCCGCCGGTCCTGGGGGACTCCAGCTGAGAGCGCGGCGCACATGGTTCTGGGCCGCACCGCCCACCCGCACCCTCCATCAGGGCCACACGCACACTGGACGCTGGTGCGTCTGCACTGGCCTTTGGGGGACGGAGCAGAGAAGAAGCTCGAAGCCGCCAGCCAGTGCTTGCCTGGGCCGGACATGCCAGCGCGCCGCGGAGCGTATGTGGTGCCGCGTGTGGGGAGGGCGGGGCCGAGCGTGGGACCAAAGAGGGCTCTGGCCCTTGCTGACGGAACTCTGTTAATGATTGTGTGAATTGTCACTGCTTTTACTGCCTTCCGAGAGGCTGCTTGGCACGGCACCCGGGGGAACTGCCCCGTCCGCGAGCGGGCAGCCCCACCCTGTGTGCCCAGTGCACGTGCGGACGGGGCCTGCGGCCACCGCTGCCAGGTGTTTCTGCGTCTGAGGGCCGGGGCTGGCGTCCCCTACCCCTGTTTGTGCAGGGGCGCGAGACCCTCTGAAGTTCTCGACAAAGCCTTGCGGGGGGAGCGGGGAGGGCCGCAGGACGCAGGTTTCCTCGAGAGCGCTGCGGAGGTCTGCCTGCCGTGGGGCCGCGCGCAGCTTCCCTTCCGCCCCCCGCACACCGCTCCTCGGACCTGCTTGCCCCGGCCCGCTCGTTGTCCCGAACAGACAACGTGGCCGAGTCGGTCTGCCTCTCTGGCCTGCGGGGCTGCTGGCTGAGCGGGGCTGGATCAGGCGGCCAGAGCCAGTCGGGGAAGGGCCGTGAGGGACACCGGAGTAGGGGACCCGGGCCGACCGGCTTGTTAGAGGGGCTGGCGAGGGCCCCTTGGAAGAGGCGACTTTCGAGCTGGAACCTGGGGGGAGGCGGCCTCGCCAGGCCCGCATGGCGGCGTGGACCAGCGAGCGAGGTGCTGGTGTGAGGTGGGAAGACGGCCAGGGCCGTGCAGAGGCTCGGAGGCCTCGGGCCACTGCCGTGGGGCCCTGGGCCAGTTAGCTCATCCCTCAGCGGGGCGCGAGCAGGCCTTCCCCTTTCCCGCGGCGGCCCCGCGCCTGGGCGGAGGTCTCCTGGGGACCCTGAAGGCAGCCATCTTTCATCCCCAGGGTGCTCGCTTGGTGAGTGTGCCCGCTGCTGCCCACCAGCTGCCCGTGCCCTGCCCCCTCCAGGGCTGCCACGCCCTCTGCCTGTCTCCTCACCCGCGGTTCCTGGAAAGGCAGGGGTGCGGGACCCAAAGGTCAGGCCTGAGGCGAGGAGTCGGCCTGATAGCAGGTTTATGGTGCCGCGCTGGGAAGTGGCCTGTTTCCCGGCAGTGAGCTGCGGCCTTTCCGCCCGCGAGCTCAGCCCGGCGTCCTGCCGGCAGTGCCCAGTGGGCGAGGCAGGAGACGATGCTGGCGGGGGCCCTTCGGCCTCCCCTCCTGCATGAGCGTTCCCAGCCGTGCCCAGACTCCGGTTGACAGCCGAGAGCCATGATGCCAGGACGGGGCTGCGGCTCTAGGGCCTGGCCGCCGGTGCGCTCTGGGCAGCACCCCCACTGAGGCGCCCTCTCCTTGGAGAGCGGATGCTGAACAGAGAGGCTGTCGGGGAAGAGAGTGGGTGCCTCACGCCTGCCTCAAGTGCTGCCGCATGCCCGGCGCTCGCCAGGCGCTCACCTGGGCCGGCAGGCAGGCGCCGAGAGAGGCGGAGGGGGCAGGGGACAAAGCAGAGAAGCGGGCGTGTGTCTGCGTGCCCCTTGGGCAGGAGCACTGGTGGGGGCGCTGCTCCCTGGGACGCTGCCAGCCCAGGCTTGTGCGAGGCGTGGAGACCAGACATCGCCAGCGGGGCCGTGCCCGGGCAGCGTGATTTCGCTTCGGCGGCGAGCAGGAGTGCTGGGTCCAACCCAGCTCTGTGGGGGTCGGTGCGAAGGCATGCGGGAAGCCGGCGTGCGGCCCTGTTGGCAGTGCTGAGGCAGGCCGCGGCGCTCAGGACGGGCCAGCCTTCCTCGCCGACCTCTCCGGCGGGCTTCGCGCAGGTGTCAGCGGGGGGTGGGGCGCACTCGCCCGGTCCTGTGGCCTGCATGCTGCGTCTCACTGCCCCTCTGGTGCCGGCCCGCGGCTGGCACCACGCAGAGCCCAGGGCTTGTGGGAGGCCTTGGTGCCGACAGGTGGGGCCTGTGGGTGGGCCGGGTGCTCGCTGTCCCGGCCGTGGTCGCCCTCCCGGCTGCAGGCTCCGGGGCGGCGACGCAGCAGCGGGGTCCCACCGAAGCAGCTCTCCTGTTTTGCTCCCTGGGCGTGGTGAGCAGCGTGCAGGGCACTTCTGGCACGGGGTGAGGTGGGTGCGATGGAGCGACGCGCGGGCCGCGGAGCTCTGAGGTGGCCCTGCGGGGCAGGGCAGGGCGGGGCAGCGCGGTACAGGAAGCGGCCGCGGGGCATTGTCATCTCTGGCCCAAGATGTTCTGGGAAGTGCCCTTGCTCCGAGTTGGGAAGCGGCTGCTATTTTAGGAGCTGGTGTGTGCTGCGCGTTGCTGATTCGCTTGCGAAGCTCGTGCGCGTCTGCGGCCCTCCGCAAGCGTCAGCCTGGCCACAGGGCCCGGGGCGGCCGGTGTGCGGGCTGGCCCCAGGCACAGGCCCGCCAGGCCGGGCGTCCTGGGCTGAGCCCGGCGCTGGGGAGGAAGGAAGTGTCGGGCAGATGTCCTTGGGGGGCAGGGTTTGGGGAAATCGCGTTTAGGGGAAGTAGTTCGAGGGGCTGGGCTGTGCCAGCCAGCCGTGAGCTCAGGGCGCCCCTGGGTGGGTAACGGTGCGCGTGCGCGAGGCGAGGCCCTCCTGCTAGGTGACTGTTCAGGGGACCCGCCCCCCCGCGCGGCGTGACCGCGGCCGAGGCAGGCCCTCCCTGAGAGCGCGGGCCCTGCTGTTCCCTGCCGCTCGCTCGCAGGCTCTTCGCGCGAGACGGGGAGCAGCTTCTCTGGTGGACAGCAGCTCACAGGGCCCTTGGGGCCTCCTCCGCTGCCCCTTGTCTGGCCCCGGGCAGCCCGCCCGCGCGTCTGGACGAGTGTGTGTCGCCCGAGCCGTCCCCCGTGGGGTAGCCCAGGCCCGATAGCGGCTCCCGGCTGCTGCGGCCACACGGCCGTTGGCCTCCCCTGGTGCTCGTGGACGGACCGGTCAGCCTCTGGCCAGCGCGGACGTCCAGCCCGTCAGCCAGGGTGTGGCCGCGGCAGCTCAGCAGCCGGGGTTCCTTCTGGGTGGGGCGAGAACAGAACCCAGCGGCCATCGCCAGGCTCCCTTTGGAGCCCCAGGCCCCCAGCCGCGTCTGCCCCAGCCCGGGAGGCCGGGGCGCAGGGCGGGCGCGGGAGCTTCGGGCAGCGGCCTGGCCTGCCGGTGCGCGCGTGGCCTCTTCTCCCGGGGGCCGCCCTCGGGTGAGCGTGGTGCGCGCCGGCCGACGCTGTGCTCACTTCCTGTCCGCACGTTTCCTTTTCCCTGCAGGCCTCTGGCTGTACCTGGCAGGGAGCAGCCTGCCCTGCCTCACGCTGATTGGCTCTCCTAATTTTGGGTACAGGTCGGTTCACCGGGACCTGGAGGCCCAGATCGCCATCGTGACGGAGAGCCGGGCCCTGCGGCAGCAGCTCCACCAGGTGGGTTGGCCCGCGGGCTCCCTGCCTGGCCTCTCGGGCCCGAGGGCCGTCCTCGCCTGCGCTGGCTGAGGGCACAGTGAAAGAGCGTGGCTGCTGCCGCCTGCCGTGCGGCCCCCGGCCAGGCGGCCACTGCCCCACCTCTCGGGACGCTTTCCCCCGAGCCACGTGAGCGCGCGGTGGTGTCCAGCCTCCCCTGGGAGTATGGGCCCGCTCTGGCAGGGCCAGGGCTCGGGGCCTGCACCCTCAGCGAAGGCTCAGGCTGGACTCTCCCTGGGCGGCGTGAGGAGGGAGGGAGAGGCAGGAAAGGTCCGGGAAGCGGCCTCGCAGATGAGACAAGCTGACGCTCGGCCTGTCGGGGCTCTCGGCCTGCCCCGGTCTCCGCCTTTAGCCCGCGTGCTCCATCCCTTTGCTGGACGCACAGCTGGAGTCTGCCTCCTCGCAGGCACCACGCTCAGCGGGGCCTGGTTTGTGACCGAGGAGACGGGTGACGGGGTCTGGGTGTGCCCGGCCAGCACCTGTCCTCTGTGTGGGCAGCGCCTGGGTGGCTGGTCCAGCTGTGGTTCGAGCAGGTCCTCTGCTGGCAGGGCGTGGCGGGCCTCGGCGTGTCCCTGCTGTCCTCCTCCGCCTGGAGGTGTGGTGTCCAGTCCTTCCTGGCTGCTGTGAGCCGCGGCAGGTGGGCCTTCCTCCTGAGGGCCATGCGCAGGCGGCCCACGGGGGCCCTGCTCCTTGGAAGAGGCTTTCCAGGGCTGGGGCTGCGCTTGGCACACGCGTCGGGGAGCGAGGGCCTTGCTCCGCTGCTGGCCGGCCTGGGGGTCCCGTTGGGGCCGAGGCCCTGTGGCCTCCCGAGAGGCGGGGTGGCGGGAACGCAGTGGGCGGGGACCAGGCGCTACTGCGCTCCCCTCCGTGATGGCGGCCTTGGCTCTCTGTTCGAAGGAGAGCGCGGCAGGGCCTGGTCGGCGCCTGTGGCACACCTTGGCCTTGGGTTGCCTCAGCGGGGCCGTGGGGCGCGGGAGTGCAGGCCCCGTCCGCACGCACAGGCTTTGGGCCCCAGACCTGGCGCCTCTGAGCCGAGCAGGGCGCCAGCTCCCGAGTGAGGGGCACAGGTGGGGCCCTGAAGGGGCCTCAGGCACCCTAGCTGTGGACTTTGTTCCGCCCTCACTCTCCAGCGTGCGGGAAATGCTGTTGCGAAATTGCTGGGGCCTTTGTTGATGGACGAGGAAACGGTAACTGCCTTGTTCCCTGGATCTGGGAATCCAGTCAGTGATGAGTGGGGCTGGGTGCCGGGAAGGCCTCACAAGCAGGGGCAAGAGGAAGTGGCGGCGGTCATGCCCTGGGTGGCCAGCGGGAGAACCCAGCCGCTCAGCGGGTTTCTTGCTCGAGTGGGCTTCCAGCGAGGGCCTGGGAGCGCCACAGCTGAGGGCCTGGGGGTGGGCTGGCCTCCGAGTGGGGCGCGGCGGGGCCTGCCCTGTGCGCAGGCGTTGTCAGGCGGCCGTGGCCTTGAGCCGGGGCGAGGGTCTGTGGGTCTGGGTTGAGGGGGCAGTGAGTCCCCAGGCCCGTGCCTGGGACCCCGGTGCTGGCCACTCTCCCCACCTCCTGAGTAGGGGGCCTGAGCCCACATCCTGCATCTTGGGAAAAGCCGGGCAGCTGTGGTCAGGAGTTGCTTTTGCAAATGACATATTTGGGATATTTTCTTTTTCTTCCCAAACCTGAATCCCAGGGGCTTTTGCTCGAGGGAGGGGTGGGGCAGCCCGTGCTGCTGCGGCCCTCTGCTCTCCAGAGGCGCACCGGTCTGGCCTCTGAGCTGCATTCACGCTCTTCTAGATGATTCCACCTCTGCACGTGTGCCCTGGGGCCGTGGCACCCTCTGGGAAGCCTGAGCCTCAGTCCGGGACTGCCCGCCACATGCCCTTCCCACAGCCCAGAAAGCCCCTAAAACCCCGCACCCCAGAGGCCGCCTCTGGGCCCCTGGGACACAGGGCAGGGCCAGGCCTGGCACACCCGCCCTGGGAGTTGGGGGATGTTTTTATCAGGACCTGCAGCCCCTCCCTCCCCTTGGTGCGCACGGTAAAGACGGAAAGCTTCCTGGTTTTGTTCAGGGAGTGCGGGTCACCACTCGTGACCCCAGAAAGACTCCGCTCAGCGGCAGCCTCCCTCTGCTGACTTCCTCCCCGTCCCCATGGTGGAGCCTGCGAGGAAACCTAAGTGTTTCTGGTAATTTAATTGAAATCTTGGCTGTATATTCATCCGAAAACACGGAGCTGGAGCCGGGCTGTGGCGACGTCTGCAGAGCAGCCCCGAGAGACGAGCCGGCTCCTCGGCCGGGCATGGCCCGCGGCCCTCGCCGTGTGTTTCTTAGGAAGGAGGAGACGGCATCTCCTCGCAGACTCCTCCAGCCCGCTCTGTGCTCGTGCTCGGAAAGCAGCGCCCGGTGGCTCCGTGGGCGGGCTTGAGACCCGGCCTCCTGGCGGGCCCGCCTGCCCCTCCCCGCGCGGGGGAGGCCGGGCCGGCGTGGGCCCCAGGCCCGTGGTGCTGACCGCCCGCTTCTCTGGCCCGCCGCGCCCAGTCCCTCCCCTGGGGGCAGGCCGGCCTCTGCGCTGACGTGGCTGCCTCGTGCTGACCGCCGCCTGTCTCCCGGCCACTCACGCAGGGCCGCTGCAGGTGTGGCCGCGGGGGAGGCCAGCGCGCGGCCGGACACCTCCGCGTGGCTGTTTCTTTGGGTCCGTGCCGGATGATCTCTTTTCCCAAGAGATGAGCGCCGAGAGGCTCATCTCTGCCGCGTGCGACGGCTCGTCCCGTCTGCCCGCAGCGCACGAGGCAGCTGTCTGAGGCCTTCGTCCGCCAGGGCTCACGCAGTGTCTCCCCAGAAGGGGCTCTGGGAGCGAGAGTCGGCTCCTCGGCGACCGCCGAGTCCACATTGCCCGGCCGAGCGTCGGCGTGGCCCTCGCTTGTCCAGGGAGCACTCTGCGGGCCTCTTGCAGGCCTGGCACCCCGCCGCCGCCGCTTGACCAGGGAGGCCGCCAGCAGGCCCCTGGTGCCGGCGGGGACCCTGACGCCTGTGTTCTCTTCCTCAGGAGCAAGAGCGGCTCTACCTGCGGTCAGGGGTGGTGTCCGCTGCCACCTTCGAGCAGCCGAGTCGGCACGTGAAACTGTGGGTGAAGATGGTGACCCCGCTGATCAAGAACTTCTTCTAGCAGACAGGTGCTGACTGCACCCCTCGCTCGCAGGCAGGGGCCGTCTGTCCTTCTGGGGTGGGTCACGGGCACTGAGTCTGATACTGCACCGGGCGGCCACTGACCTCCGGGGGCCTGCTGCTCCCCAGGTCCCAGAGTCCCCGGTGGGGCCAGCACCACGAGGGCGCTCCGCTTCTCCCTGGGCCGGCCCGGCGGCCGAGGGCAGAAAGGTGGCGCTGCGCCGCCTCCCTCAGGCTGAGTGCTTCTGAGCAGCTGCGGCCGGCCATACCAGGACGCTCTCAGTCCTGGCCGGCTGCCCCGGCTGGCTGCAGCTCCCCAGGAGGCGGTTGCTGTGGAGCCGGATCTTGGGGCTACTGTCCGTCCCCCGTCTTTGTGCCCCGCGCTGGGAGACGTGTTCTCCGTGCTGCGGCTGGTGACGACTGCTCACGCGGAGGCTGGGCCCCGCGGCGGCCACAGGGGCTGACCTGAGCCTCCTGGTGTCCCCACACGAGCCGGGCCCCTCCCAAGTCGCCCTCGGGGATCCAGGTCCCGAGACCCCGACCTCACCCCCGGTGGGCTCCGTTTCCCGGAACATGGGGTGTGTCTGCTGTCCCGGGCGGGTGGCAGGAGCGAGGGGCCTGTGGCTTCTGGGGAAGGGGAGAGGAGCGGCCGGCGTGCAAGGTGGAGGGAGGGGTGCGGGGAGGGTGCTGGCCTGCGGGCTCCCGGGCAGGGGCGGCAGTCTGTCGGCTGTGGCCGTGCTCCCGGGCCTGGCGCTCCGTTCACGCTGCCCGCCCACAAGCTGGTCATTAGGCCGTCCTGTGGGGCAGTGAGGCTAGAGGGGCCGAAAGAATGT
Organism: Scalopus aquaticus; assembly: GCA_004024925.1. Lineage (NCBI taxonomy): Eukaryota > Metazoa > Chordata > Mammalia > Eulipotyphla > Talpidae > Scalopus > Scalopus aquaticus. Next base: position 54,148 of record PVIJ01007577.1, read on the forward strand.
GCCAGGGCACCGGGTTTCTGCCTCGAGAGAGGCTTCGGCCAGCAGAGCTGCGTCCCGCAGACGCCGTGAACATGCGGCGGCTCACGCAGTGCGGCCTGGCCTGCTGCGCCGGTGCTCGTGCAGGCAGGTGCCCCCACCAGGAGCCCCTCCCAGCCCCTGGCCTCCCCCACTCCAGCTGCGGTGTCCGAGCTGGTTCCCTGACGCCGAAGGGAGGCCCAGAGGTGACTCATCTCTTGGAAAGTTGGAGATTGTTGTCGGCTCCCACAGGCTGACCGTGTGGAGTGAGCGACTTTCCCCCTAGGCTCTGAAGGCCAGAGTGGACAGCCTTGGGCTGCGCCTCGCGTGCTGCGCCCAGGCCCTGGCAGCCGTCTCTCCTGCAGCGGGCGGCTCGGGCCGGGTGGACTCCGGGGCTGCAGTGACCCCTCGTGGCCAGCAGGGCGGTTGCCCTGGGCCAGGCTCCTGCTGCCGCCCTCGGGCCGGGCCGGGAGAGTGGACGTGAGGGACGTTTCTCCTTCACCCTCTTCCCAGCCCCAGCAGGCCCCGGCATGGCTGGCCGGAGTCAGGCCCAGGACCTCTTCGCCCGCGAAAGCTTCAGGACTAGGTTGAGCATAGGATGAGGCCGGGGCGTCGCGGCGGGTGACGTGCCGAGGGTGCCAGCCGTGGGCTCCCTGGGGTCTCGGCCCCACAGACCGCCTCTGCGTTCCAGTTGCTGGTGTCCCCTCCCCCGCGCGGGTGCGGTGCTCCCGGGCTGCCTTGCTCGCCGCAGTCCAGGCGCGTAGCTGAGCTTGGCCCTTCTCCCGGGGCAGAACCCTGACCCTGCTAACCCCACCGGGGCCCACCGGGAGGAGCCGGCTGGCCGGCCGGGTTGCTGGGTGCCTGGGCTCCGCCGCACGCACAGCTTCCAGGGTGACCGGGTGCCTCTCCCAGGCCCCAGCGGAGTTAGCCCGGGAGCCGGTGCCGCGCACGCAGGAGTGAGGCGGCGGGGCGGGGCGGCTCGGAGGACGTGGCGGTGCACTGCGGCCCAAGTCCTTGTTCTCTGTGTCCTGTTCCCCAAGTGGGGGTGAAGGGGAACCCCGGCCGCAGGGAAACTGCGTGGTGTTCAGAATTCTGGGTGAGGGCTGAGGGGAAAGTTCTCTCATCCCAGAGAGCGGGAAGCAGTGCCTTTGGGGACTCTGGAGGCGGTGGCCTGTTTGGGGGACACCCTGCCCCCCATTGGTGGGCCCCCTGCATGTAGCAGCAGGCCCCAGGGTATGGCAGCCACGCTCCAGCCCTGCGTGCTGAGTGTGGAACACACACCCAGCCACTCTCTGGGAAGCCAGGACTTTGGGGGGCTTCTGGGGGAGATGCTTGGGCATTGGGGTCTCACCCCAGCCTGGCCAGCCTCCGGTGCCTTCCCAAAGCAAAGCAGACAGACAGCAGGCGGCTTCCTTGTTTTTATCCACTCACACCCTCCTGGCAGGTGCTTCTGCTTGTGAAGTGCCTGGGCCAGTTAACAGAGCGGGAGGCGGACGTCCCCTGCAGCAACTGTCCACTGGGGCGGGGGGCTGGCCTGGGCAGCTAGACCTGGAGCAGCAGCGCCACGGCGGCCAGGATCCACTTGGCGGCCTTCTCTTTGGTCTTCAGGTTAAAGGTCCAGACGTAGGTGGGGCCGCGCATGCGCGTCTTGTACACGGGGCACTCATAGATGTTCTTGGTGTCCGTGCGGTCCACAGGAATGGCCTTGATGAAGATGACGGGCATGGCCGGCGTCAGCTCCTTCAGCCGCGCTTCGGTGATGACCCCGGACTGGGTGTCCCAGCGAGCTCCTGCGGAGACAGCTGGCTGAGGCGGGGCCGGCCGGGGGAACCCCGCCCGCCACACTGCACAGCCACGGCTGGGGTCCAGTGTCCGGGGCAGCGGCAGGGCCAGGGAAGGCTGGACGTGGAGCTGGAGATGGCCCCGCTGGGTGACAGCCGCGAGGCCCCGCCCCGACGGCCCCTCGCTCCCTCGCGTCAGCCAGAGCGCCGGCCTCTGCGCACGCGCGGGCTCTGGCCCCGGCCGCCCCCGGCCCGTCTGCCGTCACTTCTGCTGCTCTAGTCAGTGATGTTCCCGCTTCTGCCTGTGAGTCCGAAATAAACATGGCGAACGGCCGCGCTGTGCCTCTCTGGTGACGGGGGTTCTGGGGGCGCTTGCTGCAGTCGGGGCCTGGGCCCTCACGGGCGGGAGGGGCGGCACACGGGTCCCGGACGCGCCACCTCACCCGCGCGCACGCCTGTCCCGGGCCTGCCGCAGCCGAGGCGCTTCCCTTCCAGGAGCCCCCCTACCCCTCGCCCCCAGGGGGCTGGCGCCCGGCCGGGGACCACTGCCCGCAGCTCCCGCGCCGGCGCGCTCCTTGCCTTCCATGAAGAGCCCGTACACGTAGGCGCCCTCTCGGGGGGGCGCCGTCATGTCCTCCCTGTTCTTCTTGGTCACTTCCACGGACAGACACATCTTGTCCAGGGGCCACTCGTTCTTCCTGGCCATGGACTGCATGATGGCGGTGAGGAAGGACTGGGGGTTGAAGAAGCCGGCCAGCCACACGGCGGTGGGCAGGGCGAAGTCCGTCGTCCAGGCCTCCAGCTCCTGGAAGGCGCCGGGGCCACTGAGGGGAGCGCAGCGGCCAGGCCGGCAGCGCCGGGCCCCGCCAGCGCCCCCGGCCCCGCCCGGCCCCGCGGCGCTGCCCTCACCCTGATGCGGAGCAGCAGGTCGGCGTACCAGGCCGCCAGGCCCATCATGGAGGGGTAGGCCCGGGCCTCCCACGCGCCGGGCACGGTGTCGTAGAAGAGCGCCGCGGACAGGTCCTCCATGTCGGTGGTGATGGTCAGCTCCCCCTGGGGACGCCCGGGGCCGGTCAGGCGTGCTGCTCGCCGCGCACACGCCGCCCCCGCGGGCCCGGCCTCACCTTCAGCCCCAGGTTCAGCTCCCTGAGCGAGCGGCGCATCTCGTGGGTGAGGCTGTTCATGCGCTCGCACTCCTGCAGGGCCACCACCACGTAGGGCGTCCTCTCGGCCGCCTTCGCCACGACCTCGGCCATGTTGAAGGCTTCCGGGATCTTGTCCAGGATCTCGTCCAGCACGGCCTTCACCTGGGGCCGCCCGGCCAGTCACCGCGGGCCCCGCCCCGCCCCCAGGGCTGCCAGGCGCGCGCCCGGCTGGCCCAGAAGCCAACTTGAAGCAGCGCCTGGCGGGGTCTGGTGAGCGCACAGGCCCCCGACGCCCCAAGACGGCCTGCCCCTCCCAGCTTCTCCGGGCCCGTCTGCCCGGTGGGCGCTGGGCTCCCCGAGGAGCTCGTGGGGTGCACCCGCCACCCTGGGAGCCGCACCCCGCACCTGTGAGTCCCGCTGCTGCCCGTGCTGAGGGGCGCTGTGCCCTGGAGCCTTGGCTGAGGCCTCGCTGCCCACGCGGGGGAGGCCGGCTGAGCCTGCCCGCCCCGCCCGGAGCCGCCCCCGCTTCTCCGCCGTGGGAGTCTGTCAGGGCCTGTGCTCCCCGAGTTTCTGGGCCCCGGGCCTGGGCGGTGCCGCCCTCCCCCTCGGCTCTCGGGGCGAGCCGAGGACTTGCCTTCTCCTCCCGGGAGACGCCCGCGCCCGCGCCCGAGTCGGACTCCTTGGGCTGCATCTCCAGGACCGTGCGGAAGAGCTTCTCCGAGGTCACCGTCAGAAAGCCGATCTCTGCGTTGGGGTGCAGCCCGTACAGATAGGGGCTCTCGGGCGGCAGGTTCTCGTCGATGTACTCGTGGTAACCCTGCGGGCGGGCGGGCCAGCCGCTGCAGGCCGGTGCAGGCCGGAGCCCGCCTGCCGCCAAGCCTCGAGCCAGGACGTCCCGCCACGGGCTCGCCCTCCCCGCGCTGCGGCCCCGCCCCTCGCCCGCGGCCAGCCCTGCACCAGGCCAGCTGTGGGCCCCGGCTGCCCTCAGCCGGCCTGACCGGGGCCCTCCTCACCTTGTAGTCCAGGTTGGGGGGGATCAGGAAGCCGGGGGCCAGCAGGGTCTCCCCCTCCAGCATCTCCGCCCGGATGTACTCCCCCAGGTAGGTCCTGCAGAGCCGCCGGTCCCAGTCGTCCGTGATGTGGCCGCCGTACATGATCTCCCCGAAGAGGTAGCGGAGGTCGTCCCAGGGCACCTGGGGGGCGCCGCGGTCACCGAGCGTCCGGCCGGCCCTGCGGTGCGGCTCAGGCGGCCAGCCTTTGGGGGCGCCCTCGTGTCCGGTCACCCCGCGTCTTCCTCAGCCCCGGGTCTGCGGCCCACCGCTGCCTGCGGTCACCAGGGCCCTTCGGTGTCTGCCTTGGGGGTTCACGCGGTTCCCAACTGTCCTTTGTGTCTTAAAATTCCTCCCTCTGCGCGGTCACCCCGGGCCTGTGCCAAGCTGCTTTCTCTGCATTTTACCGATGGGCTCCGAGGCAGCTTCCTGGGGCCGGCCCCCCGGGCAGGGCTGGTGGGGCCTCCCTCCCTGGTGGGCCTGACCGGTCTGCAAGCCGGGTCAGCCCCGACCCCGTCCCCGTGGGCGGCGGAGCGGGCGGTCCTCCGGCGAGGCCTCTGCCACGGGCAGCCTCCCTGCCTCGGCTTCGTGCGCGCAGTGGGGGGGTGCCGGCAAGGTCTACGAGGGCCTCCAGCGGCCTGTCCCCCAACCCAGCCCCCCGGAGACCGCACCCACCGACGAAGCTGGTGGTGCCGAAAGCCTCACGCCCCCGCTCGGGGCCTGGGTGAGGGTGATGGTCGCAAGACAAACTTGGGGTGCCAGTTGGACCCTCAGCCCCAGCCGCCTGCACTCAGGACACCCCCTCCCTGGAGGGAGCTGGCCGGACCCTGGGGGCCACCACGGCAGGGGGCGCGGGGAGCCGCCCGCTACTGTTCGCCTTCCTGCCTCCTCCGAGGTCGGGTGGGTGTTTCTCCGGGGAACTGAGCAAACAAACAACATTCCAGGCGCAAGCCCGGAGGTCGGCTTCCTGCTCCGTCCCAGTCGGGCTGCTCGGCGGCCAGCTCGGGGGCCGAGGGGCAAGGCGGCCAACTCGGGCCGGCCTCGGGCTGCCCACGGCGAGGGCGGTCTCGGCCCTGCCTGTGAGGCTGGTGTTGGCACCGGAGGGGGGACGGGGGAGGACGAGGGGCACCCGGCCAAGCGCACACCTCCGCCCTGGCTTGACCCCAAGCTCCGGCGCTCGGCCCGTCGCCAGGCCCTGAGCTGTCGTCCGACGGGGGCGGCCGCCGCTGGCCGCAGACCCATGTCTCAGCCCGGCGCTGGCCTCGCCGCCCCCCAGCTGCTTCGCTGCCCACCCGGAAGGCTCTGTCTGCCCCCACCGCCGTGCAGAGGCCCGGGCGCCTGCTCAGGAGCCAGGCTTCTCAGCACCGCTGCTTTGGGGTGAAAATGAAGAGGGCCCGAAGGGGCGCACACAGGCCCTCTGCCTCCTCCGGGGTGTCCCAGAGGAGCTTTCTGTGAGGAAAGTTCTGGGAAGAGCCCAGGAAGTTCCTGACGGGTGGCCAGGCCCCCGGGGCCACCTGAGGACAGGCCACGTGCCACTGGGGGCCTCTGCGCCTCGGCGGGGCCGTCTGGAGCCCAGTGCTCCGCCCGCCTGACTGCCCGCGCGCCCCGGGCCGCTCTCTGGATCGCAGAAAGGAACGTCCGGCTCGCCGGGCAGGGCTTTGTGCTGGCCAGCCCGGCTCACAGCGCCAGGTGTGGGTTTCGGGGGACATCCCCATGCGGGCGCGGAGCCTCTGGCCCGCGGGTGCGGCGCCGGCAGAGGGCCACGGCAGAGGTGGCAGCGGCCGCGGTCGCCACGTGGGGCAGGCCAGGGCACCGGCCCACGCGCTGGCACGAGGCAGAGCCCCTGGTGGGGTGCCGAGCCCCCCGCCTCACTCACCTTGGGGTTGGCCTCCAGGTAGTTGTAGAGCACGTTGATGGAGATGGTGAGGTCCCCGTTGTTGAAGGGGTACGACCTGTTCCAGCCCTGCGCCCCGAACTTGCGCCTCTCGGCCACCACGGCGTGGAAGTAGCACAGGGCGAAGAGGATGCACTTGAACTCGATCTCCTTGCTGCACATCTCCAGGGTGTCCTGCGGGGGGCGGGTCAGCGGGTCCAGCAGCCGCCGCCGGGGCGGGTGCCCCCACCAGGGCGCCTCTGGGCTCCTCGGGCTGCGCCTTCGACATCGAGGGGCTGCTGGCGGGGGCGGGGGCGGGGCCGGCGCGGCGCACCTGGGTGAAGAGGTCCAGGGCCTTGTGCAGGTTCGCGTGCATGCCCGTGGGCGGCTCGTTGGTGATCTTGATGGCGTTCTCCAGGATGCCCTGGGGGATGATGTGGGACTCGGGGCTGGGGGCCGGCTCGGCGCTCAGGAACACGCGGTACTCCTCGTGGCTGCCGCTGCTGTGCCGCTCCATCTTCTTGTCCAGGCTGCCCAGCCACCGCGCCACCAGGTGGATGTTCTGCGGCCCAGACCAGGGCTCAGGCTGCCGCCTGGCCCCACAGGGCCAGGCACGGGGCTGTGTCCCGGCTGGGGCGGCCCCTCTGGGCAGCACCGCCGTCCACCTCCCGGGCGCCGGCAGCATCGGCCCAGCCGCCGAGGCCCCGGCCCCGTGAAGCCCCCCCGCCCCGAAGCCGCAGTCCCCACAGAGGGCCCTGCCGCGGGGCCCCGGGAGTCGGGCAGGCCTGAGGGGCCGGCGGGGCAGACGGGTCTGGGGGCGGGCCGTGCTGGGTGTCGAGGAAACGCGGAGAAGCCCTCCTGGGCTGTTGCCACCCCCCGCGCGGGGAGCAGGGGTCCCCCGGAGGTGGGGGCCCGGCCTGGGGTCCCGGGTCTCCCCCCGGGGAGCCGGCACGGCCCTTCGCACCTGCAGGATGACCCAGTGCCCGTGGGCAGCAGCCTTGTCCAGGGCGGCCTCGGCCACCACCTCCTGCCCCTGGCCGAGGGACACGTTGTGGAGCTTCCCGTTGTCGATGGTGAAGCCCAGCCTCTTCCCTGCGGGGCGGGCGGCACCGGCGCTCACGGGACGGCCGAGGCCCTGGGGCCCCGCCCCCCGCCCCCCTTAATCTGGCACAGCACACCTGACTCCCCTGCGGCCTTTAAAAAGGCATCGAATTTAGTGATGTTCGTACCTTCGCTGCGGGTCAGCCTTCCGTCTGGCTCTGGAACGTGGCCTCGCCCCGGAAGGAAACCCTGTGCCCCCAGGCGGCCCCCGCCCCCGCCTGTCCCCCCACTTCCGCCCCCTCATCCTTTCCTGCCTCTGACGTGGCCACGCGGGGCCCCAGGACGCCCCTGCCGGCCACTCACCCAGCGCCTCCACGTCCTTCAGGGGGTCCACGCCCGGGGACAGGATGAAGAAGATGGGCGTGGAGGGGCTGCTCTCCTCGTAGGACTTGGAGAGCTCCACGCTCCGGCCCTCCACGAACTTGCCGCCCATCTTCTCCTCCACGAAGTTCCTGGGGGAGGGGCGGGTGAGAGCCCGGGCCGGGGCGCCGCTGGTCGGTGGGGGTGCAGCAGGCTGGTGGAGCGCCAGGCGGCACCCCGGCCTGGGGCTGCATTTGGAGCCCTGCTTTGCCGGCCCATCGCCCCGGGGCCGTGCACTGGAGGTGACTGTCGGGGGCGGCGCCCCCTGAAGGCACAGCCCACCCCCTGAACAGCATCTACCCTTGATCTGCGTTTCCCTCCTTTCAAGCAGCGTCTCCGGGCCCAGCTGCTTGGGGAGGCGGCGCCGCTGTGCGTGGCCCCGAGACCAGGCCGCCTCCCGTGCAGAGAGAGCACCCTGGGCCGGGCCCCCTGCGGGTCCTTTCTCAGGGCCCCCAGCACCCGCAGCGGTGCCGACTCGGCGCCTCGAGGGCCCTGTGGATGGCCGGTCTGGACGCCGGGGCGCTGGCTGCAGTGGCGCAGCCTCACCCTGGCCGGCTCTGGACCCGGCTTCTGTCCCGGCCGCTGCCCCACTGCCTCCCGGGGCAGCCCCCGCCCTGCATCCCCCTGTCCCGCTCCTTGTCCCGGGAAAAAAGCGCAACAGAACCGGCTGCGAAGGGCCCAGGGTGAGCCCGGCGCCTACAGCCCGGTGGGCCCTGCCGGCTGTGGGCGTCTCACGGGATCTCAGGCTGCTGGGACAAACGTGGAGCGGAGCAGAGGGGCCGAGTAGCCCCCGTGCCCCGAGCCGGCCCCTCCCGCGAGGGCTGGCTCCCGGCCGGGACGGCCCTCCAGGACGGGGCCGGTGGGACGGGACCAGTCTCCGCCAAGAAGCCGGCCCCCGAGGGCAGACCCCTCGCACGGAGCGCTCAGCGGCGCGAGGCGTGCGGTTGGGGCGGCTTGTCAGCCCCGCCCCACACCCCGAAAGCACTCTGCCTGCGTGCCGCCGAGGTGGCGAAGGCCCAGCCCGTCCTCACTCAGGACTTCGGGTCGGCACCCCTGGGACCCCGAGAGCCGAGGGCCAGGGGTGGAGGCGGCATGGGTGCCGCGCCCCCTGTGCCCCCCAGGATCCAGGGCTGCTGCACCCCGGAGCGCCAGCCGGTGGGGCCGGGGGCGCGCTCACTTGACGGCGTAGGTCATGCGGTCGGGCCGCATGCACCGGACCATGCAGAGCTTCTGCAGGGCCGTCTTGTTCTTCCACTCCTTGGGGAACACCTCCTTCTCCGGGGCCTCCGACTCCACCAGCTTCTTCCACCGCTTGGCCGACCCCTCGATGTCACTGTCCAGGTTTTTGAACTCGTCCATCTCCGCGAGGGCCTGGGGGCACATGGCAGTGACCGCAGCAGTGCCCAGGCCCAGCTCTGGGGAGGGAGTCGGCCGCGGGGGTGGGGCCCCGGGCGGCCTGTGGCTAAAACAGGGCCACACGCTGCTGCGCCCCGGCAGACCCGAGGGGCCGCCGGGCGGGGGTCTGACCTGGGGCGGCAGGGCTGCTCTCCAGAGGGCCTGCCCAGCTCCCAGGCCACCTTCTTCGGCCGCCTTGAACTCGGGGTCGGGGCCTCCCTGTGGCCTGGGGTCAGTCTCGGGCTGTCACTGCTGCGGCCTGAGTTCGATCCCCGGCCGGGGAGCTTCCCACAGGGCGCAGCAGACCCCTCCTGTCCCCCCACTGCTCCCCTCAGCAGTGGGTTTCAGTGGATCCGCCTGTTCTGCTCCCCACTCTGTCTCTGGGGAGTCCTCTCGCTCCCCACACCTCTGGCTTGTACCCCAGTTGTATGCAAAAGAAAAACCCCTAGGGGTCACTGGGGCTCTGAATGTGCGTCCTGGGCACTTTCTAGGGGACAGGGGTGGGGGCGAGACCCCTGACACCCCCAGGCCTTTTGCCAAGTGAGGGTCCTGGGTTCTGGGGGGTCATAATTGGACGGGAAAGCAGGACAGGGCGCCCCTGTGGGCACGGGGTGTGCACCCCACTTTGGGACACGCCTGAGCGTCCTGCCTCCCACAGGCTGGTCCCTGGAGAAGGGCCCTTTCTGGGGCCCGTTGTCCAGCATGGCGGTGGTGGCCGCGCCGTGCCCCACCCGGCCCCGACGGTGCAGGCCTGCGCTGGGGGGCGTCACCCACCTTGATGCCGCCCCAGCCCTGGTGCTGCAGGAAGTCCACCGGGGACACCAGTCCTGCCTTGAAGGGGAACCGCAGCAGGAAATCCAGCTCCATGGGGTTCAGCTCCTTCTTTGTGGACAAGACCTGTGGGAGGCAGGGCGCTCAGGCCTGCCCAAAGCGGGGTGCTCGGCTGCGCCCCCAGGAGCACTGTCCTGCCGTGGTCGGGCCGGGCCCATCCGCAGCTTCCTGCAGGCGGCGGTGACACGCGCCGACACCAGCTGGCCCTTGGGGGGACTCGGCCGGCCTGCGGCCTCCGCTCTGCCTGAATGAATGCCCCGGGGGTCGCGCTTTCGTAGCCGTGCGTGCCGGAGCCCCACTGGGCAAGCTTTTGGGGCTCACACACCCCAGGTCGGTGCTTCCTTCCTGCCTGGGACGGGCCCGCTGTGTGGACGCGTGCCTGGGGCCTCCGCCGGGGACAGCTGGCCCCCTTGGGCTGTGGGCGCCCAAGGGCCTGCGGCGGGGCTCGGGGCGCCCAGGGCGGGCTTCCAGGTACAGGGCGGGGTCGCCGTGCCCCTCGCGCCACGTGGCTGTGGGGCGCCTGCCCTGGCGCCTCCCGTCCAGAGGCCCTGGGCGGGGCGGGGGCAACCTGACCTGCCCCTCGGGCTCCGACTCCGTCTCTTTTTGGGGAGAGGGAGGGGGCGACCGAAGGCTCTGGACCCGGAAGGCGCGTGTGGCGCCCCAGGTCACTCCCTGAAGGCGTCGCGGGGAGAGGGGCGCATCTCGGGCTGAGACGGATCTGGCGGGAGCGCCCCTTCAGGTGCGTCTGGCCTGAAGACGCGGCCGCGGCGCCCGGCTCTGCGCGACCCGCGGGTCACGGTGCTCCCGCAGACAGCACGCGGGCGGCAAGCTCGCTCCTGGCTCCTTCGTGTTCCTAAGCGCCCGTGGGCACCGCGCGGGCTGACCCGAGGCTGGGCGAGCCGCCCGGCGCAGCGGCCTTTCTCTGCAGCCCCCTGGCCGGAGCTCCGAGGCGGCCGCCGCGCCCGGCCAGGGCCCGAGAAGCCGCACCCACAGGCAGGCGCGGATCGCCGGGGGCCGGGCGAGGGCCCAGAACCTGCGTTTCCGACGCCCCTTCCCGGCCCGGCCCCGTCCCAGCTGCGGGGGCTGGGACCTCGATGTTACCTGGAAGGCCACCTGGGCCAGGAAGATGAGCTTGTCCCGCTCGAAGAGCCCGCGGGCCGTGTACATGTACACGGAGTAGGTGATCTCGTCCGTCAGGTTCGTCACCCGCTGCTTGAGCTCGTCGGCCGGCGCGGTCCTCTGGATGGCCTTCTCGAACACCACGTTGAAGGCCTGGGCGGGCGGCCACAGCTCGGGAGGCCGGCAGGTGGAGCGCCCGCCCCGGCCCACTGCCCGCCCGCCTGCCCTCAGAGGGCGTCCCGGCCGCCGCGGCCCGGGCCGTCGCACCTTGAGCGAGAACTGGTAGATGGGGTTGATCTTGTTGAGGTCGCTCAGGATGAAGTAGAGCAGGGACGCCCTCTCGGCGGCCGGCCGGTAGCTCTCGCGTGCCTCGTTGATCCTGGCTTCTGTGATCGCTGCCTCTTGCACCTGCAGGCAGACCGGAGGGGCTGGAGCGCGGCAGCGGGGGCGACTGGGCGGGCGGAGGGCCCCCCCCGGGCCCCACCTTCTCCCCGATCTCGTTGGCCGTGTGCTTGGTGGTCTCCAGGTTCTCCACCAGCGCCGTGTCCCCCAGGAAGTTTCCCGAGGCGGCCGACAGGCGGGCCAGCAGCGAGTCCTCCAGCCCCTTCAGAAGGATCTTAAATTCATTCTGAGACTTGGTGAGGCTGGCCTGCAGGGGGCAGAGGCGAAGGCGGGGTGGGCACGACGGCGCACAGTGGGCGCGGGGCCTGGCCCCGCCCGGAGCAAGCGCCTCGCCCGGCCCGAGAGGCGGCAGGAGCGGCCGCGGCCCCGGGAGCCGTCAGGTTTGGCGGGAGCGGGGCGCCGAGGGGCGCGCTGGGGGCCCCGCCTGACCTTCAGCTGCTCCAGGTCTGGGCGCTCCTTGGCCACCACGGCCGCCAGGAGCTGGTCCTCGAGCCCGTCCCTGGTGACCAGGAAGTTGATGAGGGTGCACTGGGCCTGCATCTCGGGCTTGTAGTGGGGGTTGAAGTACTTGGTGTGCAGGATCAGGCGGAACTGGGGGTGGTACTCCACCTCCTTGTCCCCGATCTTGATGAACCTGCGGGCAGCGACGAGGCTGAGGCTCCGGGCCAGCGTCGGCCGCACGCACCGCCGCCCGCCCAGGCCAGCGGGGGCCACGGGCCCTCCTCTGGGCCCCGGGGAGGCGGCGCCTCGGGGTCCCGGCCCTTCTCTCGCCCGGGCCGGCCCTGTGTCCCGTCCCTGCCGGGGGTCTGCACGGCTGAGCGCTCGTCCCGCCCCGCCCCTCACCTCGGAGGCACCCCACTGGAGCGCCAGCACGCCCGGCGGTCGGGGCTGGACCGGGGTGCTGGCCACTGTGGGTGGACGCGCTGCCCTTCGCCTCTGTTCTCTGCTCGGTCAAGCTCACTTTTTAGGAGGCTCTAACTAGGCCCGTCTCAGAGTTGGGGGACACCTGCAAGTGCCCCCTGCCCAGGGTGGGACGACGAACACGGCAGCCGTTGAGGGTCCGCCCGCAGGGGTCGCCGTCGGGGAGGCTGCCCCAGAGAGGTTGCCCTGCACCCCCAGCCCTCTTGGCAGCTGGCGGGTCCTTCACGCCTGGGCACTGTGCAAGGCCCTGCCGCCCACAGGAAGGCAGAGGACGTGCAGGCAATTCTCAGAGGCGGCACCGGCACAACACACCTTCCCTTTTTAATGGTGTTCCTGCCCAGCAGGGGGTCCAGTACGGGGTCCACCGTCTCCCCGATGTTCTCAATGAGCAAGGTGTCCCCCTCGGAGATGGCCCGCTCCACGATGTCCAGGTAGCTGCGGGCATGGCAGGGGCAGCCTTTAATGGCAGAGGCCGGGGGGCGCCCCGGGCTGGCTCACCCTCCTCTGGGGGCTCAGGGCGCCTGCGGCAGTCACTACGGTGGGCTTTGGGGAGTGGAGGGGAGAGCTGACCCCCAAGCCCCCCCGTAGGCGCCGGGAGGCCTGGCCACAGCGTGTGGTGAGAACATCTGCCCCCAGGGGGCCCGGAGGAAACACAGGAGGCCCAGTGGGCTCAGCCCAACGCCCCCCCCAGAGCCCCTCCGCGAGCCAGCAGGGGCGGGCCGTCTCACCCCCCCCGCGGCGCTGTCCCCGGCCAAGAGCCCCGAAGCCCCCCGCAGCCCCGCCCGCCGCCCACCTCTTCTGCCCCAGGCGGATGGCCTTCAGCGCGCCGCCGTATTTGTTCTTGATCCACTTGATGCCCTGCAGCTGGGCGTCCACGATCAGCGGCCAGCGCTCCGTGCTGCACAGGATGGTGGCGTTCTCCGTGGACATGCGGTCGCTGGGCAGGCCCTGGTTGTTCCAGGTGGCCACGTCCGCGTCGTCCGTCAGCAGGCTCAAGGGGTCCAGGCCCTTGGTGATGGGGATGGGGACCTGCGGGGCGGGGCGGGCGCCTCACTGCTCCGCATCGACACGGCTCTGCGGCGGGCAGGACGGGGGACCCTGGGGCCGCCCCGGCTCCCCTGAGCAGCAGGGAGCCCCTCACCTTCAGCTTGTCTATATACGGGACCCAGAACTTCTCCATCAGCTCGTTCCGGTACTTCTTGGTGAAGTAGCCCACGTAGGAGACGAAGGCCGAGATCAGCAGCACGTCCCCGCACAGGGTGACGCCCTGGCACTTGAAGTTCTCCACCGACTCGGCCCAGCGGACGTTCTCCGAGGCCAGCCCTCCGACCAGCCTGGGGGCAGGAGGTAGGCCGGGAGCCGGGCAGCGGGGAGAGGCGCCCCGGCCCCAGCCTGCGTCCGTCCTGCCCCAGGGCCCGCCGCGGGACGCTTTGGGCGAGTTTGGGGAACACGCTTTAGGGAGGCACGCTCTGGGGCACGGCTGGGAACCGCAAGCTGCTCCCCGCGGCCTGTGCGCGTGAGCAGAGCAGCTCGTCCCGTGCTGAGGCCGCTCCTGGCCGCTGGCTCCCCCTGACAGGCGCGGGGCTGGGTGGTGGCCACAAGACTCAGGGGCTTCAGGAGGGAGCCGCGCGGGGCTCCGGGCGTGCGCCGGGCTCTGCTGGCCGCAAGGCCGAGGGGGGCACGCTTGCTAAAGGCCTGCCTCGGGCTCCCCCAGGCGCCCACCGGGCAGTGGCAAAGGCTGCCTTGGTTTCTGGGCAAGTTTGGGAAGTCGCTCAAAGCCGGGACAGGGCCATGTCTGCCCCGCCGGAGGCCACTTGGGCAGCGGGCATCTCCCCGCGTCCTCTGTCCCCATGGCACTGACGGTCTGACAGTGGCGGGGCCACGGGGGAGGGGAGGACACGCGGCCCCAGGCCCGTGGAGCTGAAAACCGCCCTGAAGCACCTCGGGGTGCGGCCACGTGCTGAAAGGGACAGTGTGGCTCAAAAAACCCACAGCCAGAGTCCATTCCTTCTCTTTCTGGGCTCCCTGTGGCCAGCGGAGAACTTGAACGGGCAGACGTGGCCGCGGCCAGCCGCTCGGGGCCTGCGCCTCGTGCAGACCGGGCGGACTGTGGGGCCTGCGCTACCTGTTGGCCAAGGAGATGACGCGGTTGGTGGCGTCGGCCTCCTGCTGGCACCGGATCTTCTCCGCCGTGGCCTTTTCAAAGGCCGAGGTCAGGTTGCTCAGGTTGGCGTTGAGCTCCTGGGCAGACAAGCAGGGGCTGCAGCCAAGCACTGGGCGCACCCCAGCTTCCCGGGAGCCCGTGGGGGGCGCACGGAGCGTGGGGCGGGCCGCGGGGGCCCCCTGGAGCGGGCGGGGCTGGCATGCCCTCCCGGGGCTGGGTGCCACGGGCCGGCCACTCACGGCGATCTTGTTCTTGATGCGGGAGAGCTTGTCCTGGGCCTCGGCCAGCTCTGCGTTGGCCTCTTCCAGCGCCTGCCTCTTGGGGGCCACGTCGCAGTAGACCTCGTAGAAGCGCACGATGTTGATGCACCAGGAGCACAGCCCCGCGGCGGCCGTGGACTTGGAGCGGATGAACTCGGGGTCGAACGTGGGGTTTCCCTGGTAGGGCCTGGGGGGCGGGGCTGGCTGGGCGGGCAGCACGCAGCTGCCCGCCGGCTCCCACTCCCAGCGCCCACCCGTCCCCGCAGCAGGTCAGGTCGTAGTTGCGGGAAGAAAAACACCCAGAGTCCCGGCCCCTGCGGCGGGCTTTGGGGTGCGAGGGGGGACGGGAAGCTGTGATTTAGGCCCATGTTCTAGAGGAATCCAGCACGTCCCGCCCTCCAGGGAGTGGTGCCTCGTGAGGCTGCTCCCGTTTCAATTCTCCGAGTCCAACCCACGCACAGGCTGGGCCTCGGGGGTCAGCACCTGCCCGTGCCGGGGCCCGCTCTCCGTGGGGGGCACCTAGGGAGGCTGCCCGACTCCCAGGCGGCACAGTTCACCAGGGATGGCCCCAGAGCCCCTCATTCGCGTCCCCAGGTGCCCGGTTCCCCAGTTGCCAACGGGAGGCCGAGGCTCGGGGATGAGGCTGACGGCGGCCACGGCTGCTTTTAGACTCTAAAAACTAGTTCTTCTAAAACGGGCAAAAGACCTAAAATAGACGGTTCCCCAAAAAAGGCCTACAGGAGGCCTCGGCACAGGAGAATCGTGGCCACACCCCCTGCAGCCAGCCAGGCCCCCAGCCGCAGCGGGACAGCCCCTCGCACCGTGCGAGCCGCAGAGCCGAGGACGTGCAGGGCGCGGGGCCCGGCCTCTGCAGTGGGCACGGAGGGGATGCAAGGCAGACCGGGTCCCCCAGCCCGCGGCACCAGCGCCGGTGTCCACCCAGAGGACACGAGAAGGTGGCCCAGAGGCCCGCACCCCCGTGTCCACAGCACTGCTCACGGCAGCCCAGCCCCGCGTCCCCGCGCCCCTCGGGCGGCCATGTGAAGCAGCCGTGGACGCTCCGCGGCCCCCCGGGCCCGAGAGGAGAGCGTCAGTCTTGCCTCTCGGGGTAACGCGGGCGGGGCCGACACCGCTCAAGCAGGCAGGGGGAGCAAAGGTCCCCCTTGCTGTTTGGGGCGGGGGATCTGACGGGCCTGGGCCGAGGGGGCTCGAGGGGGTGAGGCCGACACACACGGGGTGCGCTTTCGTCCCCGACTTGCACCGCGTGAAAACAGGTGGCAAATCGAGGCCGTTGGCGAAAGGAGCCGGCACGGCCCACACGACCAGGGCTGGGCTTGGGGAGAAGTCGGACGGGCCACGTCAGGCGCCCACTCCGTGTGTCTGCTTCGCTGAGGCTGCGGGAGGCGCGTCTGCCTCGTGGACGCACACACCGGGCCGGGGGCCGGGCTGGGCGGGGCGCTCGCCGGCCATGAGGGCGAGGGGGTGCCAGCTGCAGTGGCCAGGCTACGGGGCAGCTGAAGCCGGCTGGGAAGCGCCGTAGGGCCGGACCCCCGCACGGCGGTGGCGGCCGGGCAGCAGGCGGCTCTGGGCAGACCGCAGTGACCACGCGACTCGGCGGCCCGCCCCGGCGGCGTCTGAGCCACGCGCCTTCCCCCCACGCCAGCCCCACGCTGGTCAAAGGCCAAGCGGCAGGCGGGGGCGGAGGCTGGGTCCCGCCCGCGCTGGGTCCTGGGCTCCTTCCCAGCCCGTCCAGAGACCCCAGCGGGGGCTGCGGGGGCGGGGCGGGCCCGGCACTCATGGGGAGCCCCTTGGGAAGGCAGGGGTCGGGCTTACGGGGTCAGAGGTGCACACGTGTGTACACGTGCATGCAAACACGTGCAGCCTGTGCTGCGCCGTGCGTGTCCACTGCTCTCACAGGGTCGGGCCCTGGGCCCGGCCGGCCTCTCGGGAAGTCCGGTGGCCCCGGGGGTTCCCTGCTGTTGGCGCTTCAGCCCTGGGGGCCGAGGAGGACAGGCCCCTCCAGGAGGCGCTGCCGCCCACTCACTTGAAGGCCTTCAGGCAGGCCTCGGGGATGTGCTCCTTGTCGAACTTCTTCAGGGAGTCCAGGAAGGCGTCCACCTTGCCCATCATGAGCTTGGCCGCTTTCCAGCTCTTGTCCTTGGGGATCCTGCCCCCGGGCGCCGTCAGAATCATGACGGCAGCGGTGACGTTGACCACGGCGTCCGGCGGGGAGCCGAAGGACTTCAGCTCCGTCAGGTTGTTCTGCAGACGGCAGGGTGGCCCGGGCAGTCCCGCCGGCCGGAGCGCCCCGAGGCGGTCTGCCCGCCCGCCCGCCCGCCCGCCCACACCTTATTCAGCGTGTCCAGCGCTTCCTGCGCGGCCAGCAGGGCCGGCTCGGCCTTGGCCAGGTCCGTCTCGCAGGCTTTCTGCTTCTCGGCGACGTTCTGGAGGGAGGGGCAGCAGCGGCCTGTGTGGGCTCCGGGCGGCAGTGCCGCCCTCTCCCCCACGCCCCTCAGCCCACCCTCAGGTGGGGCGGGGCTGCCGTTGGCTAACTCGGGATTCGGATGGGGACATTCCTTCTGTTGGCCAGCACCCCCAGGCCCAGAGGGGACACCCCAGGCCCAGCCAGCTGCACCCCAGCCCCGCTGGTGCGGCCGGGTAACTCCTCAGGAGGGAGCAGCTCCCGGGAAGGTGCATCCACCCTTAAAAAAGCACGAAACCGCCACTCAGGCACACACGTGTCACCCCCTCAGGGCAGGTTGGGGAGACGCCCTCTAGCCCCTGGCCGTGCAGAACCTGCGCAGGGGCTGGGAACCTGCCCCAGAGCAGCATGTGTGACCA
This sequence comes from Scalopus aquaticus, assembly GCA_004024925.1. NCBI lineage: Eukaryota > Metazoa > Chordata > Mammalia > Eulipotyphla > Talpidae > Scalopus > Scalopus aquaticus. The sequence continues at coordinate 71,405 of PVIJ01007577.1, forward strand.
CAGAGCGGGGTGGCGGGGGCCCAGGAGGGAGGGCCGAGAGGAGGGGTCGTTGCGTCCACCCTTTAGGGGCAGCCTTTGGCCCCACCAGGGCAGCAGAACCCCTGGGAGAAGCCCCGTCACTGCCCACTTGGGGGACAAGGTGGGACATGCTAAGAGCAGCCACTGACTCAGCCATGAGTGCCCAGAGCACCGCGCCAGCCGCTTCTGGGTGGGGGGTGAGAGGGCGGTGCCCAGTCACGACGGAGGGTCAGAGTTCAGGGAGCGGGGTCGGGGCCTCACTGGGACCCCCACTACGCCATGTGCTAGTTTTGAGGCCCTGGGTGAGTGAGCTGCCGACCCCGCCGAGCCTCAGTTTCAGCAGGTCACAGGAGAAATGGAGCAGGCCGGCTGGTCCAAGCCCAGAGGCTTTGCCGGCCCCTCCCCTCAAGGACGTTGCTGGAACATTCCTGAGCTGCGTCCTCAGCCGACCCAGTGGGGCGTGGGGCTGTCCCCGCCGGCGGCCACGCTGGCCGCGCCCCTACCTTGTTGATGACCTCCACCTTGACCTCTTCCTCGTCGGCGATGGCTTTCTCCTTGCTGACCTTCTCGGTCTCCACGCCCACCACCTGGATCAGCTTGTCTGCGTTCTCGTTCTTCTGCTTCAGGTCGGCCTCCTGGATGGCCAGCTTGGCCTTCAGGTCGTCCACCTGGGGAGGGGGCACCAGGGATGGCCAGCCGGGCCGGACGGCCAGCACCGCCCCCCAGCCAGCCCGGGGGCCAGGGGGCACGGGGCCGAGCAGGGCGGTGGCTCCCTTAGGTGTGTATTTATTGAGCGCCGGCTGAGTACCCAGGTGGCAGGTGTGAGACACGCACTGAGTGCTGGGGGGCGGCTTTTGGCGGGAGCACTTGGGGCAGGCCTGGCCAGGAGGTGTGCTGGGCGTGACGCGGTGCCCGGTCCAGGACGGGCGTCTGGAAGGCGATTCCTGCCGGGGGCCGGCCGGGGCTGGTCCTCCCCCGGCCTCTAGGGGGTGCTGTCTGCGCGGGAGCAGGCTCCCTGCGCCTTCCCGGGATCCCGCCAGGCCTGGCGCTGCCGGCTCTGGTTCCTCGGGCCCCGGGGCTGCCACCGGTGGGCAGCACAGCCGGGCGGCCAGGACGGCAGGCGGGCGTCTGAGCGGCGTCTCCGGGGACCCCGCGGGCTGGCCCACCTGCGACGCCGTGCTCTGCAGCTTCATCAGCCCGTTCTCCAGCCGCTCGATCTTGGCCACCAGCTCCAGCCGCTTCTTGCTCAGCAGGTTCTGGTAGAGCTTGATCAGCTCCAGGAAGGTCTTGGGCGTGGTGTAGTTGTAGCGCCTCTCGGTGGCCAGGTACACCTTGGACATCTCGTTGACGGTCGTGTGCACGTAGGACATGAAGAAGCTGATGGAGGCCTTGACTTCCGGCTGCAAAAGCAAGTCGGGTGGTCCAGCCCTGCTGCCCGGCGGGGCCCGGGGAGAGGGGCTGCGGCCGCGGCGAACCCCCAGGCCGGCTTCCCCGCTCAGGGGACGCTGGCGACGCCCGGCCTCCCTCCCCCTCCGAGGTTTGAGGATCCAGGCCCGGCAGACTTCCCGGGTGCTGCTGAGGGCGCCCCGCCAGGCCGCAGCTGAGCCGGGCACCTGCACCTCCCTCCCGCTCGCGCCGGGGGGCGCCGGCCGCCAACGCGTCTGCCTAGCCCGGGTCAGTGGCGAGCGTGTCCAGGGCAGGTCCTCGGCCGCCCTGGGGACCAGAGGCTCTTCCCCAGCTGTCCCGTCCGCACCTGCCCTGTGGCCCCGGCCCGGCCTGGAGGGACTGTCCCTGCTCCTGGGAGGCCTGGCCTGGGGCCGGGAACACACCTCTCTGCCCCTCGCGAGATGCGGTGGCCGTGCCCCCATACCTCAGTGGACGGCCCTCCCCACAAGCAGGGGATCCGCCCTGGACAGGGGCAGGTCAGGGGAGGCAGCAGCCTCGGGGAGCCGCCTCGGGGCCGCGGCCACTCACCGTGGGGTCACGCCCACAGTGGCCGGGGCGGCCAGGCCCCTGGGACCCACCTGGATCCCCTCCAAGTCCTCCAGGAAGCGGGCGCTGACGGACACCAGGGCGTCCTCCGGCCACTCGTGAAACCAGTCGATGGCCGTGCAGTTGACCACGGCGGGGAACTTCCGCGCCCGCACCCGCAGCACGGAGCCCACGGGGGAGAAGCACAGGATCACCTGGCGCGGGACATGGGCTCGTGCGTGCGGGCGCCCCTGCCGGCCGCGCGCCTGCGCCCCACTGTGCCGGAGCCGCGGCTGGGGAGCGGGGCGCCTACCTTCAGCTGCCGGCGCACCTTCTCGACGAAGAACTTCCAGCACGTCTCCCGGGCGTCGCTGAGGCCGAGCGCCTTGACCTGCGGCCGCATGGAGGTGAGGATGTGCTCCGTGTCGTCGTCCGTGAAGAGCCCCGGGACCTCCCCCGAGGCCAGCAGGTCGTTGACCAGCACCAGGAACGGCTCCTCGGCCACCTGCGAGTCCGTCATCAGGAACACCGAGGGCACGTTCTTCACCGCCGCCTTCATGCACTGGCTGCTCAGGTCGAGCTGGACACGGAGGACACGCTTGGCCCCGGCCGCAGCGCGCTGGGCAGCCGCGCCACGGCCCGGGACACCGGGGGGCAGTGTCCTGGGCGCCGTGCTCAGGCCCCACCCACAGCAGGGGACGCCGGGCCAGGCGCGCTGGAGGTGGCCGCGGAGGGCGGAGGGACGCGCGGGCCTCCCTGCGACGGGACTCGGCCTGGGGAGCGAGACCCCGGCGCGGCCCGAGGGCGGACGCTGGGTGAGACGAGGCACCCGTGGCCACGCCCCGGACGGCCCCACTTCCATGGGGTCCCCAGGATGGTCAGATCCATGGCACGGGGGGCAGGGCCAGAGGCATAAGGAGGGTGCTTGGGAAAAGATGCAGAAGCTTAACACAAGCCCGACACTGGCCAGGAAAACACACGACAGCCAGTGAGGACAGAGTCGGTCCCGAAAACACACCAAGAACCGGTTCCCTCAAAGCCCCGAGGGGATTGGACAGGACGCCTCGCCCGAGGGCCGGCGGGCCAGGCGGGTCGGCCTTCCGACCACGGCGTCCAGCTGTAAGGAGATCCACCCACGACACGGAAGGGCCGGGACAGGGGACGCGGCCTCAAACTCGAGCGCAGCCCACCTGCTTCTATACGAAAGTCGGAGCGATTAGGGCAAAAAGTAAGAGGGAGGGAGAAGGCCAGGCCGCCGGCTCAGTCGCCGCAAACGTTACGAGAAAATCCAGCACGAGCTAACTGGTCGGTCCCCCAGTGCTGGCAGACCCTGTGGGGCCTCCCTGAACCCCGCCAGCTGCGCCCCCCGCTAGAAGGAGCAGCACCTGCTGGGCACAGAGGACAGTGAGCGCCGGGGCCGGGCTGCCCGAGGCCGCATCCCTGCACGTCCTTGGCAGCGCGGGGAGCCGGCCGAGCCCCGGCCCGCTGCCCCCGCTGCCCCCGCTGCCCCCGCCGTCCACATCATCCTTCCTGGGGCCCCGGCGGCGACCGCCTCCGCCACGAGCTCCGGGGTGCCACGAGCGGCGGGGAGCAGGGCAGAGGGAGCCGGGCCCGCGGGCCCAGGTGGGACCCAGCTCAGGCCTCACCTGAGTCGCTCGGAGTGGCCAGGCGGGCACGTGGCCCCCGAGGGGCCCACTTTCGGGGAAATAAATCAGAAAAGCCCCGGCAGCTCGCTCGGGGCCGGGAGACCTGGTCTCGCCCAGACTGCGGGCTTGTGGTCGGAGGCCTGGCCGCGCTCGGCTGGCCGCCTGGAGGCCGGGGAGCCGGGCGTGCAGAGAGCGGCCAGAACCAAGCCCCCCCGCTGTTACGGGCTGACCTCACGGGGTGCGGGCCCACCCGTCCCCGGCTTTGCCCCGTGGTGCGGGCACTGGCGGGAACATTCGCGTGAGCCCTGGAGAAAGACCAGGACACCAGCCCCTCTGCAGCAGCTTCGTTTGGAGGCGGGAGGGGGAGGTGCCCGGTCGCCGCCCCGGGGAAGCCGCCGCTCACCTTGAGGTCCGGGATCCCGTAGCCCTTCTTGAGGGTGATCTGGAAGACGTCCAGGGCGCTGATGAAGGCGGCCAGGCGCGAGAGGCTCTGCTTGCCGCTGCCGCCCACCCCCACCAGCAGGGCGTTGCCGCGGGGCGACTCCAGGATGCGGTTAATCCGGCAGATGTGGGCCACCGCGTCCTCAAACAGCACCTGCACACGCGGAGCGGCCGTGGCACCTGCCTCCGCCGCGGGGCGCCTTGCCCACGAGTCAGCCCGGGCACAGCCCAGCGCCCCCGCCGGGGCCTCACCAGGTTCATCGCCGCGTTGACCTCGTTGTAGCTGTCCAGCACCTCGGCCAGCAGCTTGTTCAGCTGCGCCGTGTCCGCCACCGGCAGGTACTTGGGGTCGCCGACGCCTTGAGCGAAGTGGCAGAAGATGTTTGGTCTGGCGAACAAGTGCTCTTCGCCGAGGTCCTGGGGGTGCGAGACAGGCTCTGGGCGCAGCGCATGGGCTGGCACGTGCCCGAGTGGCCTGGGCGCTCGAGATGGCACAGCCTGCGGCGGGGCCTGGCCAGACCCTGGGGCACTCCCCGGGTGTTCCGATCCCGTCGCGGCTGCATGAACTGGCAGGCAAGGCGGACTGTCCAGAAAGCCGGACGCACCGCAGGCTCCTGACCAAGCAGGACGTGCCTGGTCCGGGGGACAGGGGAGCCCACGCGTCCTGCAGACGCCACCCTCGGGCCGGTCCCTGCGAGCCTCCCGCCCCCAGCCTCGGCCTCCCCTTTCTGACCCAGCAGGGGCCGCAGGCTGCGCTTACGTCGAAGAACTTCTTGGTGGAGGCGATGGTCACCCTGCGCAGCGTGTCCTGGTCCTTCTTGTCCACCATCTTGTCGCTGTACACGCGCTCCGCTTCGTGCAGCCAGAGGCGGACGAGGTCCAGCGGGGCCTTTAGGACCTCCGCCGTGGAGAACAAGAGGCCCTGCAGGACGCGGGCTGGTCAGCATCGCCCACCCAGGGGGCGCATCGGGCTGCGAGCAGGACGGGAGCGGGCCCGGGCGGGCCACCGAGTGCAGGGAAGCCGCTGGCCCCTGGGCCATGCAGAGCGGGGGCGAGACGCGGGGCGGACTCCTCACAGACGCGTCCCCCTCGTGGGGTGGACGGTGGAGAAGGGACAAGAGGGGCTGCTGGGGGCTTGACGAGTGGAGGCCAGAGCCGCAGTTACAGGCGTGGGCTGCAGCGGGCCCGGCGCCCAGGCCTGGCCACTCCCGACCGCAGGGCACGGGGGTGCTGACAGGTGCTTGGCGAGGGTCTGCTCTTCCCACAGTCCTCTGGGCCCTGGGGACAGGCGACAAGGCAGACCCTGCCTTCCCCGAGTCTGCACCTGGTGGGAGGCGGTTACGGCAGTGACATAATCATAAGGGACACACGTGGGCGTGGACGGGCTGGGGCATCGGAGCTGGAGTGGACGTGGGAGGAGCCGGGCGTGACCTGGCCTGTGTGAGCCTTCAACCCCGCTGCTGTAAATCCAGCCGGGAGCCTCTGGCACGCGGGGGAAGGGCGGCCCTGAACGTCATCACTGTCGCCACCGCCCAGCCCTTAGCACCAGGGTCCCTGTCCCCATCACCATCATCAGCCATCACCGTCACCATCACCCGTCACCATCACCATCACTGTCACCATCATTGCCCCCGTCCCCATCACCATCATCACCCGTCACCGTCACCATCACTGTCACCATCATTGTCACCATCCCCAGCACTGTCACCGTCATCACCCGTCACCGTCACCATCACTGTCACCACCATTGTCACCATCCCCATCCCCATCACCGTCATCACCCGTCACCGTCCCCATCACCATCATTGTCTCCATCCCCATCACCGTCATCACCCATCACTGTCACCATCACTGTCACCACCATTGTCACCATCACCGTCACCATCACCGTCACCATCACCACTATCGTCACCATCATCCCATTGTCGTCCTCATCGCCGCCACCGTCACTGTCATTATCCCTGCCACTACTGTCATCCTCACCATCACCACTCTCACCAACACCGTCCTCACCGTCATCACCGTCACCGTTATAGACCACTGTCACCATCACCAGCTCTGCCACCGCCACCGTCACGCCCACACAGCACTTTGCTCTCTCTCCTGGGAGAGGCGGCGGGGCGCGCACGGGGCCAGCGGCGTGGCCAGGAGGTGGCCTGGCCGGAGCTCAGAGGGCAGTACCTGGAAGATATTGGAGAGGTCCCTGAGGTTGAAGACGTAATGAAACTTAATGGCCGTGGGGAGGAACGTGGCTGCCACTTTCTGGTGCAGGGCTGGTAAGAGGAGAAGACGTCGATTCTGAGCTCCATAAGGGCCAGGAAGTGCCCCGCGGCAGACGGACGGTGACACCGGGGCAACTCGGGGGTGCGGGGGTGCACGGCGGGGCAGGGAGGGCGCAGCGGCGCGGAGATTTCTGCGTCCTGAGTTTCCTGCCTCTGCCTCCCCTCGAGCCCCTGGGTCTCACAGCAGGGCTCGTTAAAACCCAGTGTCGTTTAAAAAATATCGATTGAAAAACAGAAATAAAACATCCGCCGGGGAAACACGAAGACGCCAGCGGCCCCATAAAGCAGGTCTCCGCGCGGGGAGGGGCGGCGGGCGGCAGCTCACCCAGGGCGGAGGCCACCAGCTGGCCGCTCAGCCTCTGCACCGCCATGGGGGCTGCGCGGAAGGCCAGGTGCTGGGCCAGGATGGTGCTGTAGATGGTGGTGAGGGCCTCCTGGCCCGGGAAGCTCACGGCGAACACGCAGAAGTGCCGCTGCCGGGACAAGCACAGCCCGTCGGCCGCCCCGGGAGCAGCTCCATCCCCTCTGCCTGACGCGGCTGGACCAGGACGGACAGCTCCCGCCCCGCGCACGCGACAGCCCCACGGAACTCCACGCCCTGAAACAGCCGCCTCTCCCTTCTGCTCGCAAGGAAAGCTGCCGACGGAGACGAGAGCCCAGCGCACCGGCCTGGCCTCACCTGTGCCCGTCCGCTCAGATGACCGAGGGGTCCCGCCTGGCGGCTGCAGCGGGGAGAACTTTCTGCCCGCGCCTGGCACGCGCCAGTGGCCGCTGTTTGTCTGGGATCCAGACTGGCCGGGCATCTGCCTGTCACTGGCGGGGGCCCGGAGGGCGGCTAGCTCCCAACACCCCGGACCCCAGGGTTCCTGACGCTTTCTGAAAGCCTGGGGAGCCCTCCAGAGGCTGCACCCCTGGTGGACGCTTCCAGCACCCGCCGTGCCAGCCTCAGCCCGGGCAGCAGCCGCAGTGAGCCTGGCCTCTGCTGACCTGCAATCGGGGGTCGATGGTGAAGGACCCGCAGGTGGGGTTCATGCAGGCCACGTACTGGCAGTTGTGGACGTCCTTGAGGGTCAGCTTGTGCCTGTCGTACCTGCGGGCGGAGACCACCGTCAGGGGGCGCCCGCCCTCCCGGACAACCACGCCTTGAGGTGGAGCAAAACAAACTCGAGGGGTATCCTGGCCTACTGGGCGGCCCGGCGGGCTGGGGCGGGGCCGGCCCGCCAGCGCCCAGCGCGCCCAGCAGCGCTCAGGACGGCGCGAGGCAGGGGCGATGCTCCCGCCCAGCCCGCCCAGCCCGTGCCCCCACGCACCAGTGCCCGTGGTCCATGTGCTGCCGGATGAGGGTGTGCGGGGCCACCGTCCCGTACTTGTCCACCTCGGGCATGTTCATGTCGTCGATGAAGTAGATCAGCTTCTTGGTGCCCGGCGGCCCGTAGTTCCGCCCTGATTTCTTCTCCAGCGGCTTTTCCAGGACCCCTGGAGCCACGACCAAGCGCTGCCTGCTGGGCCCCTCCCCCTCCCACTCCTGGCCCCGCCCCTCCCCCTCCTGGTCCCACCCAACCACGCTCCTGGCTCCACCTACCACGCTCCCGGCCACGCCCCTCCAGCTCCTGGCCCCGCCCCTCCCCCTCCTGGTCCCACCCAACCACGCTCCTGGCTCCACCCACCACGCTCCCGCCCCCGCCCCTCCCGCTCCCGGCCCCACCCCTCCCGCTCCTGGCTCCGCCCTGCCCCTGCCGCCCGGGCCTCACCCTGCAGCATGGCCGAGGTGGTGTAGAAGTTGAAGGGCACAGCCTGCACCATGTATTCGTCGGTGCTCAGGTTCTCCAGCTTGTCCCCCATCAGCACCGACTTGCCCGTGCCCGCGTTCCCCACCAGCATCACGGGCCACGACTTCTCCATGAGCAGGTCCAGGAAGTAGCGGATGCGGATGGTCTCCGTGGTGTGCACCAGAGAGGCCTGCGGGCGGGCGAGAGCCTGACCACCTCCCCTTCGGGCGCCAGCAGGCCCGGGCGTTGTCCACACCCGCGTCTCACCCGGGGCCGCGGGCGTCGGGAGTCCAGAGTGCGGGAGGGGCCGAGCCCTGCTCGGTGGTCAGTGCCGTGGGCCGGTACCTGCAGGGGGACATCAGGGTCCAGCTCGAAGGCGGGCACCTTGTCTGTCCAGGGCAGGAACTTCTTGGTTTCGGGGTCTATGTAGTAGTCAAAGACGGTTCCCTGCGAGGGGAACTTGATGGTCTTGAACTCGTTGATCCACCACCTGCTGAACTCGACTCGATAATCAACGAGCTGTTAGAAATGAAAAGGAAACGGGAAACAGGGCTCGGAGCCGGCGGTGGGGGCGTGCGCGGGGGGCGCGGGGGTGGTGGCGGGGGCGCGCGCGGGGGCGGCGGCGGGGGCGCGGGGCGCGCACCTGGTCCTGGAACATGGCGCCGCCGAAGGCCCAGAAGCAGGCGAACACGAAGTAGAGCTCGTACAGCTCCTTGGGGGAGTCGGGCGGGGCGCTCTTCTCGGTGAGCAGGCACTCCAGCAGGTACAGGATGGTCTGGATGACCGTGATCTCCGGCACCGGCGTGATCTGCTTGAACCCCACCCGCAGCTTGTCCAGGCAGGTGGGCAGGTACTTGTCGAAGAGGATCATCAGGTTGGCCTTCTCGGACTGCACCTTGCGCCGCTCGATCCAGCTGCTCACCACTCTGGAGTGCGGGGCGCAGGGGCGGGCCGCTCACCGACCGTGGGAGTGAAGCGGCGTGGGCGCGTGCCCCCCCGCGCCTGCGTCCCCCTCCGCCCGGCCGCGCGCCCCTGCACCCTGGGCCGCTCACGGGTTCCAGCCCAGGTCCGCGGGGTTGATGTAGAGGATGCCGGCCCTGGACACCGTGGCCGGGGTGGCCGTGCGCAGGTGGCTGATCTCGAACACCAGCCTCATGGTGCGGTTCAGGGGGATCCGCTCGTTGCTGGCCAGGGTGAGGACCTGGGGGGGGGCTGGGGTCAGCAGCTCGCGGGCAGGTCCCGAGGTTGGGGACCCCCAGACCTGAAGTCCACTGCCACTCAGGCTGCCCCCTTTGGCGTTTCTCAGCCGCCCCGGGGCTGGCTCCTCCCCTGCCCCTCTCCAGGACGCTGGGCCCCAGAGTGGCCGGCGGGGAGCTGAGCGTCATGGCAGATGCCCCCCCACCCTCCCGGGAGCCCTGGGGAGTCCAGTCGCGCCCTCAAGCTGCTGCTGGGTTAGTCCAAGCGTCCCCTCTGCCGTCGAGGACCCCACTGCCCTTTGTGTCTGTGTGATCTGGGCAAGGATGCTCTCCCTGTCTGTACCCCGAGATGGGGTGGAGGGGCTCCCCGAGTAGGGCCCCATGTTCCCTGTTCCTCCTGTGGGAGGTGGGGCCACGTGCGATTCTGTGAGCCCTCCTGCCCCCCCCACTACCCTCACTGGAGATTTGGGGGGTTAGCCCCTCGAACCTTGTTGTCATCCATGACAGTGTTGAGAGACTCGATCCACATGGGGTCTATGTCCCCGTCCAGGACGATCCACTTGGGGCCGTCGTGGGTGAGGTTGGCCAGGTCCCGCATGATGGTGGAGAACAGGCCTGTGAGCAAGTGGGCCGGGTGCGGGGGCAGGTGTGAGCGCCCAGCTGCGGGGGGCAGGTGCAGGGGCAGATGTGAGGGGGCCAGGTGAGAGAG
>PVIJ01007578.1:0-18133 GCA_004024925.1 Scalopus aquaticus
CTGCGCTTGCGCCCCTCTTCGGCCCGCCCCTAGTGGCGTTGTTCGTATTAGATTCAGCCAATCACAGCTCGCGGCGGAGCCTGTCCCAACCACCTGATCCCGGGCGTCACGTAGTAATAGTTTACTCCCTTGCCCCCTGCCCCTTGTTTCGCCTGCGTCACAAACACGTACGAGACTACAATTCCCAGAAGGCAACGCTCCCTCAACCTCGACCTCTCCTTACGCTAATAGATGGATGTAGTCTGGGACTTGTAGTCCTCCAGGTCGGAGACCTGACTTGACTCGGCAAATTACATAACTAATCCTCCAGCGCTCTCCCCGCCCTCCCAACACACACACCCTCCTCAGAATAAACAGATGGGAGCGTCGCCGGGGAGTTGATCGTTGAGGTCCTGGACGCAAAAGTCTATACGCACAGAATGAGGGCCGTCACCTACACCTTCGTTCACTGCAGGAACGTCTGTGTGTCCCCTCCAGGAAGCCTGGAGATGAGTGCGAGCCCCAGGCTCTGCTCCCGGATGTGGGGCGCTGGCTGCTGAGAGGAGGCAGGAAAAGCTGGCGCCCCTCTGCGAGGTCGAGCCCCACCTCCGAGAGGGCGGCGGCTCTCCGTGTGGGACGCGGGCAGCCTCCGCCTCGTCTCCCCGCCGAGCTCGCTGCACAGCTGGCCTCGCGGCGGCGCTGCTCCCGCTAGAATATTCCGGATGAGCAGGCCCAGCCGCGTCCGGGCCGGGAGGTTTAAGACAAGTTTGTCTGAAGGGAACTCGGCAAAGGGCAGGGTCGGCCGCTTGCAAGCCAGGGCGGACTCGCTGCAGCTGGTGACCCGGCGCGGGGCGCCCCCACCGCCGGATGTAAGGGGCTCCACCCCTCTCACCCCCACTCCCCACACGTGATGGTGCGGGGGCATCGTCAGCCCGAAAGATCAGAGCTTGACTTGCAGCAGGTGGCTGATTTCCTGGCATCTGGTGTCCCAGCGCGGGACTCCCCTGCCTCTCTCTGTGCGTGCGGTTTCCTATCTCAGGTGAAGGCTCAGAAACCGTCTCTCCGGGAAAGGTTACCTAACAGCTAGCATCCTTTCTGAGGTCCCGTGCAAAAGCAGGCTGGACCTTGCAGGACACGCGATGATTTGGCGCGCGGTGGCCACCACGAATCCCCCAGGGCCAGGTGGATTGTGGCGCAGGCATGTGCACAGCCCTGGCAGGACTGAAGTGCTGACTCGGAGGGTCGCCAGGCAGGTTCAGTCCAGAGCAGGGTGTAAATGTACTCCTGTCGGTATAAAAAAATGGAATCCTGGGGCCTCCATGGAGGCGCAGTGGGTTAAGCGCAGCACTGTGAAGCTATTTAGAGCCACTGAGTTCAAACCCCAGCCAGGGAGATTCCCACGTGGTGCAGCAGACCTCCCCTGCCTCTCCCGCTGCTCCCCTCAGCAGTGTACTTCAGTGGACCCGGCTGTTCTGCTCCCCACTCTGTCTCTGGTGAATCCTCTCACCACCCCACACCTCTGGGCTGTACCCCAGCTTGTATGCATAAATAAATAAATCTTTAAAAAAAAATAGAATCTAGGGGGACTCCCTGGTGGCACAGGGATTAAGTCTCAACACTATGAAGCTATTAGCAGCCACTGTAGCATGAGTTCCACCTGTCCCCCTCTCCCCCCCCCCACCCCAGCTCAGGCCAGGGAGCTGACCCACAGGGCCCAGCAGACCTCTCCTGTCTCCCCGCTGCTCCCCTCAGCAGTGTGTTCCTGTAGATCGGTCGGATCTTCTCCCTGCTCTGTCTCTGGAGAATTCTCTCAACCCCTCGACCCCCACCTCTGGCCTAGACCCCAACTCTTGTATGCATAAATAAATAAATCTTTTAAAAAACTAGAATCTGGATGAGGATCTAGCTATAAAATTTCTGGAAAGATCCTCCAGACCTTGTTCTGGGGATCATGGAGGCATCGCTCTGGGGCCTGGGGTGCGTGGTGACTCAGTGGGTACTCTTGCACTGTGTATTTACAGCGTGCCTGTTAAATGTGAATAACAGATTTCAGAAAGAAAATCCATCCGGCAGTGGGTATTCAAGAATGACTGCTCCCCAAGCCCTAACAGGTGAGGCCAGGCGGGAGCCCAGCCCTACGCCCTGGCAGGTCTGGCTGATGGCAGAGGCAGGCTCTGAGGGGCTGAAGCTTTTACAATTTGGGGGAGCCCTGGAAGAAGGACAATACACATTATGAACACTGCTGTGGCCCCTCAGGCCTCCTGACAGCAGGGGAAATGAGATGGAGAGGAAGTCGGTGTGGGCAGAGATAACGCCCTGAGCTGACTCTGGCTCCGGTGTCCGACTTAGACAGCTTTATGAAAACATTCAGCCGTGGGAACACGGGGCTGGGCTGCTCCCAGGCCCTGGAGGGGGCTGCTCCCAGCGCCTACACGGGGGCTCAAGGAACGGTCAGCGCTGGACCAAGCTGAGGGGCTGGACTCAGACCTCCCCTGCCTTGAGGTCCACACAGGCTCTGGCCCGTACAGAAACCTCTGCCGTGGCCCAGCGAGCCTCCTGTTTTCCAGACCTGCCTTTCCTGCGCAATGGCGCCAGAGATGTCTCTCCCCTCGTCCCCGAAAGCCACCAGGGTGCAGGGTGATTGCGCCCCTGAGCCACTTGCCTTGATCCCTAAGACACTTGAGCCATTTGCGCCAAGATGGGAACAATTGTCATCTGTGCTGTGTGCCATCTTTGCAGTTTGTCAGCTGGCTCCTTTCCTTTTTTTTTTTTTTTTTTACCTTGACCCACAGTAAGAAATGTATTTTATATCAGGATCCATGGACACAGATGTATATTTATTTATTTTTTAAAAGTTTATTTATTTATGCATACAAGAGGTGGGGTGGAAGCCAGAGGGGTGAGAGGATTCGCCGGAGACAGAGTGGGGAGCAGAACAGGTAGGTCCACTGAAACACACTGCTGAGGGGAGCAGCGGGGAGACAGCAGAGGTCTGCTGCGCCCTGTGGGTCAGCTCTCTGGCCAGGGATTGAACTCGTGCTGCAGTGGCTGCGGATTGCTTCATAATGCTGAGACTCAAGCCCCACGGATGTATACTTATAAGTGAAACTGAAAGAGTAGAAACTTGTTGGGGCCTGAGAGAGTAAAAATCAGCTCAGGCTGAAATAGAAAACCAGCCTTGCAGTGGGCTAATCAGACTGGCAGGAGAGATAAGCCAGCAGACAAGCTGGCAGGGAACCCGCTCTGCCCCAAGGTCACGCAGCGGCTTTGTGTGACCAGCTCTTTGCGGGATTACTGCTTTCTTACCCGAGATACCTCCAGCCAGGTTTTACCATTCTCAGCTGTTATTTTAAAGATTTATTTATTTATGCATACAAGCTGGGGTACAGGCCCGAGGTGGGGTGGTTAGAGGACTCACCAGAGACAGAGTGGGGAGCAGAACAGGTGGATCGACTGAAGTACACTGTTGAGGGGAGAAGCAGGCGAGACAGGAGAGGTCTGCTGTGCCAGGTGGGAATCTCCCTGGCTGGGGATCGAACTCATGCTGCAGTGGCTGCGGATAGCTTCATAGTGCTGCGCTTAACCTGTTGCGCCACCAGGGAGGCCGTGAGGAGGCTTTAATAAAGTTCCCAGAAACAGTACCTCCCTTGCTATAAGCTACTGGGGAATATGTCTCAAGTGAAAGTCTGCGGGCTCGTGGAAGGCTCATTGCAAGATTGCAATCTTGCATGCAAACTGCCCCTGGGGTTCCCCTCTAGAAGGGACACTTTATAAGAAAATGTCACAGTGTCATCGCCACAGAAAAGTGTGGTTCCATGACCCCTGCCTCACCTATGGGAGGGTGGAGCTGAGCAGTGGGGAGAAAGCTAGAAAGGACCCGGGAGAGGAGACCTGCAGGAAACACGTGGAGCAGAGACGTGTGAAGAAGCAGCCACACCTCTTCTCACATGGCACTTGCACCAGGGGCTTGGGGGCCACGGAAGGAGACACCTGGAGATGTGGGTGAGAGACCCGTGGGGAGGCCGACAATGGCGGCCGTTCCTTGATTTGTGCTCTGATTTTGCTCCTTTCTTCCAGACTTGCCTGGCCCCTCCTGCCCCGCCTGTGGTTCCCCACAGAAGGCGCCTTCGACTTGGGGCAAACTTTAGGGCCTCAGTGGCCCACTGTGGGCGGACTATTTGGATGGACATTTACCCACAAGGGCACGGGCAACTTTAGGTGTTTTACTGGGAAACTATTATCCTTTCTTCTCTGTCTGTGCACCCTAATCCCATTAAAGTTCTTTCACACCAAGAGAATACTTTGTCTTTATGCGGCCATTTAGAGTGTGCAGGCTTGGGGGGTCCCCAGGTAGCCCTCAGTCTGTCCGCTAACAAAGAGAGGACTGTTGGAGAGCCACAGGCCACTGGGCTTCTGACTGGAGACGGGTGTGTGTTGGGGGGCGGGAGGGGGGCTAAGGGTGACACACCGTGAATTTCCCAGAAGAAATTTTCATTCCATTAGAAGTTTATCTAAAAATAGCTTAAGCATTTTATCACAGCTGTTATTTTCTCCAGAAGGAGACTGAATTACATCCGCCTCAAAGGAAATTATTTTCCCTAAACCAGGTTTGGGACCATTTTTCTTTTATACCGTGAGGTGGTCTGTTGTAGTTTGTCATTTTTAAATTCCTAGTTATTACACACTGTATAGATTTTACAGCCCTCACCTTCAAAATCTTTGCTCCAGAGGAAAGGGAGAGGCAGGGGGTGGGGGGAAGGAGAGTATTGGAGGTGAGAGCAACACTGCCGACCCCCTCGGAAGACTGGGACCACCCAGCTGGGGGAGGGGCGGAGGACACCACCCACGTGTGCGGACCCCAAATAAGTATGTTCAGGGTCCGATTAGTGTGACCGAGGTGGAGTCTCACCTCTTGGTGTGGCGGAGTAGCTTTTTATATCTCACTTTTTGGTTTCGTTCTTCATGTATGAAGAGACTCAAAAGGCAGAGACTTTTCCAGTCCCCAGCCAGGAGGGCAGGCGCTTTCCCGCCCCCAGCGGGCTCCTGGTTCTCTAGCAGCTGTCCTCTGCTGCGTCGGCAACACCACGCAGATACCCTGGAGTCCTGCGCAGGCTTCCTAAAGCAGGATGCTGCCCAGTGAGCGAGATCCGAGCCTTTTTATTGATAGACTCATCATGCAACATCAGTTATAGAAGTTAGGAGGACAAGGAGAAAAAAATGGGTGAAACTAAAGAATGTGTTTTTGTCATCTAGGGCTTCGGGGGGACATGAGTCTGCTGACCAGGTAATTCTTACCTGTTTAGCCACCAAATGTCATTGAAACCAGACCCCAGACCCCCGGCTATGGTTCTAATCTTATCAACAAGGCATTCCACGGACCAGCTTCTGGGGTCCCTTGTCATACCTTGGTTCTCGGCCCCCCAAGCGTTCCCGGTCATACCTCACGATGTATGAGTCGGGAGGAAGATTATACATCGGTCCTCAGCCCCCCGGCGTTCCCAGTCACACCTCATGGTGCAGCCTTCCCAGAGCGATCAGGCTTTCTGCTCTTGGTTGCTATGAAAGGCGCCTTGTAGGGTTTGCTATGACTGTTGATCGGGCAGTTCTGACCTTTGTACAGGAATGCAGAACTGCAGGTAACAAGGATGGTGGCTGAACAAGCCACTTAAGTCTAGCAGACCCACAGTCCTGCTGGCTAACGGCAGGAGTCGCCAGGTACTCTGAGGCCCCCAGGGCCCAGGCCTTTGGGGGCCCAGGCCTTGTGTGTGGCCGGGGCTCAGGGGCGGGGGGCTGGAAGGGGCAAAATATGAGGGGAGGTGTTTTCAGAGCCTGGGGACAGGAGCGGGGTTTGGGGGAATTTCTAGCGGTTGCCCCCTTGTGCTGCCCCCCCACCCCCAGCCATTCCCAGAAGTGGGCTTCAGGGTGCCTGAAAGCGACCGGGCAGGAGACCGAAACCTCACCAGGTAGGTGAACAGAGAGAATGCAGAGCGTGAGCAGAAAGCTAGCTAGGCAGCTCCACACCTGGACAGGTGAACAATTCGTAGGCGTCAGAAGTGCAAGAACCAGGCCTGGAATGTACCTTCTGAGGCAAGTCACAAAGGGCAAAGATGGAATTATTAAAACACAGAAGACTGAAAGAAGAAGCCCCAAATCCAACCCTCTAAGGAGGGACAGCTGCCGCTGGCGCTGGCGCCCCTGAAGGGAGCTCTGACTTGGGAAAATGGCGAGCTCATCCAAGGGCTGGAGGAGCTGTAGCTGCCGCCATGATGGTGGACAGAAAACCCTGGAAGCTGCGGCTGGTCCTGCAGCCCTGCCGGCTCTCCGGCGCCCCCTGCTGGCAGGGACTGCAGGGCGCTTCCCGCGCTGTGCCTGCCGAGACCCAGCCCCAGCGACAGCTGAACTGAGTTAGGAGGGGTGGGGTTATGGGTTGAATTGTGCCCCCCCTCCCCCAGGCTAAATATGTGTATTAAATCCTGAGCCCTGGTACCTCAGAATGTGACCTTATTTGGAAACAGTGCCGCTGCAGGTGCAACGTCAAAGTGAGGTCATTCTGGTTTGCCCTGGTCCAACATGACCCAGGTTCTTTTGAAAAGAGGATATTTGGAAATAGACACATTTTGAGTAGTAGCGCCCTCCATCGCCACCCCGCTTTACCCACAGGGAAGAAGGCCTTCTGCAGAGATCAGGGGCCAAGCGTTGGCAGATTTTTTTTTAAGATTTATTTATTTTTTGCATTCAGGCTGGCATACAGGCCAGAGGCGTGGCGCAGCGAGGGGGTTTACCAGAGACAGAGTGGGGAGCAGAACAGGCAGATGGATGGAAATCCACTGCTGAGGGGAGCAGCGAGCGAGGCAGGAGAGGTCCGCCGCGCCATGTGGGATTCTCCCCTGCCGGGCATGGAACTCGCGTCACCGCTGCTGACCGCTCCATAGTGCAGCGCCTAACCGCTGCGCCACCCGGGAGGCCCCGCTGGCAGATAATACCAGCAAGCCCACAGGAGAGATGGGAGAGGCGGCCTCAGCGGTGACCCCGCCAGCACCTGGACTTCAGACCTCTCTGGCTTCCAGAACCTGGAGACAATAAATGTGTGTTGTTTAAACCACCTGGTTTGAGGTGCCTTGTCAAGCCAGCCCTAGCGGACTGCGGAGTTCAGAGCAGAAGCAAAACGGGCCTCACACCTAACCTTGCCCGGCTGGGGGTGCTCAGCACACAACCACGCGTGGGCTGGGACACGGGCATCTCAGCAGCAGCCCCAGGGGACAGCAGAAGTTCTGCTACCCCCTAGCTCCCCAAGGTTACCTTTCTACAAAGGGGACCCTTCCCAACTTGCCCAAGGTGGAATTTCTTACCCTCTTGGCCAAGGGCAGCTCATAATCCAATTTTATTTGATTTTGGACAAAATACCAACATTGACATGTTTGTGCCTGAGTGTGACAGAGCAGACTCATGCTTGGTACATGGGCCAGTTGTCACCTTTCAAATAAGCCAATGAGAGAAGGAAAACTGGGGACCCTCAACTTCTGCCATTAGCTGCTGGTCAGCGGGGCCTGACGGGCCGGGGCTGGGGATCTGGAAGTGAGCTGTCTCGGGCTGGTCATCTGGCCAGCTGGGGAGGCAGCGCCTGGGGCTGTTTCTGGTTGCTATGGAGACGAGGCTCAGCCGGTGGTTCTGGTCCAGACCTCCTGGCCCTGTCGAGTCCAGTTTCCCCAGAGGCAGCTGTGAGCTCTGTTCGGACTGATTCCTGCTGTAGGAGAGTTTACACAAGCCTCCTGCTGTCCATTCCATGGGTTGCCCCCCCCAGCCCCCAAAATCCAGAAAGCCAAAGGCACCCAGGAGCTGGTCTGGATCCCTCTGCAGGAAGGGCCACAGGGAAGGCGAGGACAAGAGAGGCCATTGAGCGTCTGGGCCCTCCCTGCTATTTCTAGCTCTTCCCTCCTGGAGCTGGGGGCTCCTCTCCAACTGGAGAAAGGGGCAAGGTGAGGTAGCCTTCAGTCCCCCCTTCCCCTCCTTAAACCCATTTCTCACCAGCCCCCCTGACACCTGCAACTGTGCAGGTGCCTCTTTTTCTTTCTCCTTTTCTGAATGAACCTGTCTTTAAAATGTAAAAAAAAAATTCAGATCTGATCTTTTCATTTCCCCAAGTGAAACCCTGCCTAGGTTTTCCATTTCTCTCTGGAAAAGTCCAGAATTCTTCCCAGACTGCCCCGCCAGGCCTGCCCACTCATCTCCGGCCACTCACCCTCCTTCCTCCGTGGGGGCCCATTCCCTGCCCACGTACCCTTTCTGTCTTGCCAACTCCTCATCCCTGAGGCCTACGCTGTGGGACCTTGGGAGGGACTCCCTGGAAGTACTCCTGCCCAGCTGTGAGGGCCCCTGCCCTTTCCTTTTGTCTGCCAGCGGGCAACGTGTGTGTTGTTTTGTGGCATTGTATGGGGAAGACACAACTTCCTCTGCCTTCTCAGGGTCTCCAGCCGGGCCTGAGCGTAAAGTTGGCATCACACAGATTAGCAGGAGATAAGCCAGTTTTATTTTCACTTGTCCAGGGGAGCAGGAAAACAAGGCCAAAGCAGAGCTCGGTGCTTCCAAAAGAGGTTGAACAAAGAACAGAGACGTGGAAAAGTCACTTGGTCCTAAGCGGAGGCTACCGGGGGAGGTGGTCTTCAGAAGGTGGTTTGTACAGCCGGCACCAGCCTCAGCGCCCGCTCTGCCTCTGCCGTCAGCCCTGTTTCCCAAGCCCAGAGGGGCTGACTGCCTCGCCCGCCTGAAGGCAATCAGCTAGAAAGTGGCGAAGTGTAATTTTTAGCCAAGGATGATTCTAGAACTCACAAAACTGTTCTCTGATGCTGGGGCAGAAAACATTTTTAGGGTAAAGCAAAATCTGAGCTTATGGCATAAAACACAGCACATGGGGGTCATGTCGAGACAAAGCACACAGGACACTGGCGCCTGCCTGGGGGTTGGTTGCAGGTACCCCAAGGCTTTAGGCGGGTGCAAGCTCCTCCTGCCCCTTCTCGGCGGACTCTTGGGCAAGAGGCTGAGGCTTCCATTGGGGTGATGCCGCGGGACCCCCATGGCCACCTGCAGTTCCTGGATTGCTCCCGGGAGATGTGACTGCAGAAAGGGAGTGATTTTGTGCCCCAGAGTTTGGAGGTTGGCGTCCAGTGGGAAGCTGTCTTGGGCATGAGCCACAGTCCCTGCAGCTAAATGCTGTTTTCCTCCGTGGGGAGAAAGCCCAGCCCCGGCCAGCAGAGTTGGCTGCAAACCTCTGCCCCTCCCAGTTTAGCCCCATCTTTCCGGCCAGGCCCTGGGGTTTGGCCTCAGCCTGCATACAGCCTCACCCGGGGCTTGGAGGAGGGAAGGTGGAGGAAGGCTCTTCTGGAAGCTTCTGGGGGCCTTGGGAGGGAAAGAAGAGAAGGAGGGGGAGGAGATTGGAGGGGGGATGAGAAGGCTCCCCCCTTTCTCCTGGAGTGTGTGAAGGGCGTGATGAGGGAGGGAGGTTGCGGGACCCAGCAGCCCACAGCTGCCAAGAGGCCTGAGCCCAGTGCTCAGTCATTGTTTGGAAGGCCAGAGCCTGCTTTCCCACAGAAGCAGCTCAAGTGGAGGTTGGCTCCCCGCCTGGTCCAGAGAAGCCAGATTAGGCTAATAGCAATTCAGCCCCAAGACCAGGAGCTCTCTGCCATTGTCTGCGGCTGGCGGGGCTCCAGGGGGGCCTGGGAGACCACAGAGCCCCGGGCAGTCCTGCTCAGGGTTCTGGTGGCTGTGGGCTGGGGGGCTGAGGGCGGCCTTCACCTCAGCTACAGGGGAGGCGTGTGCAGTGCGTGTGAATGTTTGCCTGTGTGTATATGCGAATGTGTGTGATTGTTTAGACATCCCTAAGCCACAAAGCATGGAGCCAGAGGCAGGACTGGGTGGCCTCCGGCTGCTCCTGCCTGTCTGTGCCTCGTTTCTTCCATGCGAATGGTAATGGCAAGAGAAGGTTTGGTTGGATGGGTGGGTTTCTAGCATTTTTATCTTTTTAAAAAGTTTCTTTCTTGGGCCTCCCTGGTGGTGCAGGGATTAAGTCTCAGGGCTAAGAAGCTATCAGCAGCCACTGCAGCAAGAGTTCAATCCCGGGCCAGGGAGCTTCCCACAGGGCGCAGCAGACCTCTCCCGTCTGCCCGCTGCTCCCCTCAGCAGTGTACTTCAGTAGATCTGCCTGTTCTGCTCACCACTCTGTCTCTGATGAGTCCTCTCACTTCCCCCACCTTTGGCCTACACCCCAGCTCTTGTATGCATAAATAAACAAATCTTAAAAAAAAAAACAAAAAAAGTTTCTTTTTTCAAGCAGTCTTAATTTAAACAGATAAAATCTGCTCTAATTAAGGTATCCCACACAGGGTGGTGAGGGGCCAGCCCCCCAAACTCCTTGCCTCCTCAAGTGCACCCTCAGAACTCTGGGTTTTCTCCACATTTTCTGAAAAGTCACTGGGCTGGATCCACACACAAATACACAGCCACGCACCAGATAGACAGGGACACACACTCACACATACAAGTCACACACGTGCACATGCATAAGCGCACACGTCCCTCCCGGCTCTCCCTTATCCATCTAGTCACCCGAGGGCACTACCTGGCTGTCTCTCCCGTCTGGGAGGCACCCGCCAGCCCACCCAGCCCCTGTGCAGCCCGGATGGGCGCTCTCCGCCCCCCGGGGCGAGGCCGGAGCCGGGTCTGGGCGACGGATGATGGACAGACCCGCACACGTCCCTGGAAGCTGCAAATGCCCCTGCGCGGGGCGGGTCTCCCCTTCCCAGACAGGGTCCCAGCGGGTCAGAGGGCTGCCCGGGGGTGTGGGCGGGGCATCCAAGGCGGGAGGAGGAAGACTCAGAGCAGCGGGGTGCAGGCTCTGTGGAAGGGGAGCCCAGAGGCAGGTGAGAGGCTGTGAACAGCGAGGAGCGCAGCCCCCCTCTCCCTCCGGCCTGGAGCTGGGGCCCGCGGCTGCCTAGGGAACCGCGTGGAAAACACAAAACACCAAGAGCAAGAAGGCCCCGCCCGGAAAAACAACATCCTGGCGGCTGGGGCAAAAGCAGGCGCGCGGGAGGGGCTATTTTTAGCAGGAGGCTGTCGGGGCAGGACTTGTATGGCCTTGCTGTCTGGCTGCATAACTCACCCATTGTCCCTGCTGACCTTGGCTGAGAGGCCCGCCTGCCCCTGCTCCCCACAGGGGGCGAGGCCTCTTTGCTCCAGGGGCACCTGGGTTCCAGAGAACCCAGGGAGGAGAGGGCTGCCCTGGAAACCTCCTGGGGCTCCCCTTGAAAGCAGGACCCAGCCATCCCAGGCCTGGTGGAGGGTCTGTGCAAAGATGTCGGGTCCTTCCTGGGTGAGAGGCAGAGGCCTGTTGGGCTCCTGGGCCCAGGTCTCCCTGGAGGGGGCTGGGCATTTTTTTGAGTGCTGCGATATACAGGCCCATTCCAGAGCGGTCTGTGGGCTGGAAGCTTAGAGTAGAAAAATTCAGATGCAAGATCTCACAAGGATAAAAGCCAGAGGTGGGGGGTAGGGATGATTAACCAGTTGTTAAACTGGCTATGGAATTTTCCAGCAATCTGAGGTAGGGTCAGAAAGGATTATCTGTGACAGAAAATCAATCCAGGGCCTCCCTGGTGGCGCAAGGGGTTAAGTCTCAGTCTATGAAGCTGTCCACAGCCACTGCAGCACGAGTTCAATCCCCGGCCAGGGAGCTTCCCACAGGGCGCAGCAGACCTCTCCTGTCTCCCGCTGCTCCCCTCAGCAGTGTACTTCAGTGGATCCGCCTGCTTTGCTCCCACTCTGCTCTGGTGAGTCCTCTCACCCCCCCATCTCTGGCCTACACCCCAGTTTTTGTATGCATAAATAAATAAATCTTAAAAAAAAAAAAAGAAAACCAACCCAACCAGACCCAAAAGTGATAAAATTCCACAAAGGAATGACCCCCCCCCCCAACAAGGACACTACAAAAAACACCCCATGCTGTGGCAAAATGCAGCTCTGACCCCCAAGCCTGCCCACTGTGTCTATGCAGGCTTCTCTTTTTCTGAATAAACTAAAATGCAGCCTTCGCGTGCGTGTGTCCAAGCGAATGTCTTTTTCCTGAAGGAGCTGGCGTGAGCCGCTGAAGGGGAAACTGCCGAAATCTTTCCCAGCGGGACCCAAAACCGCATGCACCAAACCCTGACACCCGAACCCCATTATTTTTGCTGCGGATGCTCTCACCTCCACACCCTGGGACCGCAGCCACATCCCCTCCCAGCCCGAGAAGGTGCATGTGTGACAAGTTCTCCGTCTCAGACTCTGTTGTCCACGCCCAGGAGCCGTGCCCTGCTCTCTGGGTGCAATGTCTGCATTTAATCCTAGGCACGGAGACCACAAGGCGCCCGGGAACGGGACAGAAATAGCCCGTGGGAACCAGCCCATCCAAGCAAACACTCAGGCAGCCAGAATGACTCCAGGTGGGATCTGCCCAGAACCACGGAGTGGGGGTCCCCTAGAGGAGAGACCCCGTTTTAGCCCTCTCCTCAACCAGGGTTTCCCTCCCAACTGGCATCCTAGGGCCATCGCCGGGGCTCCGCTCCCACCTCCTGCCTCTCAAGCCCAGCTCTTGAAAGATGAGAGGTACCAGCGATTCTTGGTAGATGGAGAGAAGGCGAGAAAAGGAAGTTGTTATTCCGTCGATGTTTATTGAGCACCTACTGTATGCCAGGCAGCGCCCCAGGCCCCTGGAACAGGAGGATGGGGTAGCTTGGGTCTGGCCCAGCCAGGCACCTGCTCCCTGAAATGAGGCTAAAGGGAGACAGGGTTTGAGGGGCGCCGGAGGGACCCGGGAGCCTCCTCCCTGAGAAGTGGAAGCCCGAGTGTCTGGAAGGCAGAGGCCACTGGAAGTGAGGCGGCTAGAGATGGGGTCCTCTAGGCCTGGCGCCTTCCGGGGCACATGGGGGCACGAGAGGCAAGCTTCCGGGAGCTGAGACGGCGGCAGGTGGGGCCGTGCCCCCCGCGTCACCTCCTCTTCAGCACGGATATGCACGACTTCTTGAGGGGCCCGATCTGCAGGTGGGCGTCCACGCTCTCCAGGAAGAAGGCGGGCTTGAGCCTGTGCGTGAAGAGCCCCGCAAAGTGGCTGTCCAGGCGGCTCTGGAAGGGGTCGATGGGGGAGGCGGGGCCGCCACCCCGGCGGGCCCGGGAGGCCTTCAGCCTCCGCAGAAGGCTCATCTTGCCATCCCGCACGGCGTAGAAGGCCAGGGCTCGGTCGGCGTACTCCAGGCAGACCCCGACCGTGGGCGAGAAGGGCTGGGGCAGGGCCGCCTCCAGCCCGTGGAACCAGACGGAGTAGCCGCGGCCGTTCCACTGCAGACAGCAGGAGTGCGGGTTGCGGCCCAGCCGGCCCCGGTCGTAGGGCTCTTGTGGGGAGAAGTCTTCGGCCATGATGCCCACGCTCACCCAGCCCTCGATGATCTCCACCTCCCAGTAGTAAGTGCCCCGGTCCAGGGCACCCTCACCCAGCACCTGCTCACAGTGGGTGAAGCGGGTGGGTGACTCGGGGTAGTTGATGGGACACAGCACCCTCTTCACGCCTTTGGTCCCGTACAGCTGGAGGAACTTGTCTGCGGTGTCGCTGTCCAGGTCCACGATGTAGGCAACTGCTCCACAGGCGGGGGGAGACCAGGGCTCAGGCCAGGCCCCGCCCCTGGGCCCGCCTGCCCGAGCACCTCTCCCCCCTTTGCTGCCAGCACAGCTCAGCACGCCCTGCGCTGCCCACCTCACCCCATGGACAAGGGAGGGGAATCGGGGCCTCAGGGGCCAGGTCTGGCCCCGAGCCTTGGAAGGGCCCAGCGTACGTGGAGCGGAGAGCCCAGGGGCCACTTACACTTGAGGAAATAGTCCCTGGGGGCCTCACTCTCCAGGGGGTCGGTGCTGTCGGGGTCCTGCGGCTCTGCGTCTGTGGGGCGGGGGCGACAGTGAGGAGGGGGCTTTGCCACGTGTCTGTCCCCTCTGAAAGCATGATCCCCCCCATTCCCTCTGGCCCTTTCCTCCCAGCATCTCAAGCCACTTGGGCACAGATGCCACGCCCATGTGCCCATGTGCCACCTGCTCTGTGGGTCTCCGTCCTCTGGAGCTAGAGACCTCTTCGCCCCAGGCTCTGCCAAGGGCAGACTGGCTACCACAGGGTGGTGGCTCTGGCCTCTGGCAGGATTTGGGCCTCGCCCTGCACCAGGCACACAGTTTCCACCCTCCGCTCTTGAATGGGCACCAGTCCTGGGGCCTGTGCAGGGAGCCCGAGGAAGGGTGAGTCATGGGGTGGGGGGGGCGCACCCACCTTCCATGCCTGGCTTCTGAGGGCCGTCCTCATCACTGCCCAGCCCCCGCAGCTGCTCCCACTGGCTGGCACAGGCTGCGGCCAGCACGTCTCTCACAGCCCGAACTGCCTGGGATGACTGGGTGAAGCTGAGCTCCCACGGCGGGCTGGGCCCCGGGCTGCACCCCTCCTCCAGGGCCAGCCTGAGGGCCAGAAGCTCCTGCGCCAAATAAATGCCCATTCAGGCCCTGTGGCCACATTCCCTGCGGCTAGGGTGGGCCAGCTCTGCGAGGAGACTGGTACAGCCTCCAGAGCAGGCACCCCAGTTTCTTCTCCTATGGCCCCCCTGCCCGGGCCTTCGGGGGCAGTCAGAGGCCCTCACCTGCAGGAAGCCGACCGAGTCAGCCTCGGGGACCTGGCTGAGGTGGTGCCGGGCGCGGCTCAGCCGGCTGCGCTGCTCCTCCTGGCGCTGCAGGTCGCCCTGGGAGCAGCCCAGCATGGCGGCCTCGCCCTCCTCGATGAAGCCCAGCACCTCGGCCTGGAACCGCTGCAGAGCCGCTGTAGCCTCGGCGAACATCCGGCTCACTCTCTCCCGCTCCGCCGCGGCGGCGCTCTGCGCAGGGTGACAGAGGGGGCGTCGCTGTTTTGGCCCCAGCCTCCCAGACCCCCCTTCCCACAGGGCCCACTTGGGGATACGGAGGAAGCAGCTGAGCTGCTGGGTCTCCGCCAGGTCAGGGGAGACGCACGTGTTAGGTGCCCATGGGCCCGGCCTGGGCTCATTGGCAGTAATGGCGCACACGAAGCCCACACTGGCAGGCAGGGGAGGGTGTCCCGTGGGGGTAGGGCCTGGGAGGGGCTCTGACCTTGATGAGGGCCACCGTGCGCCGCGCCTGTGCGATGCCGGCGCCCAGCTCGTCCACGCGGTCGTCCACGGCGCTCAGGACCTTGGGCTGCTCAGCCTGCGGGCGACACCCCCGTGAGAGCAGGGCCAGCCCCAGCTGGGCGCCGGCATCTCCAAGGGCAAGGCGGGGGTCCTGGGGCGCATGGCCTCCCAGAATATGCCGGAGGTGCATCCGCGGTGCCTGGGGAGAGGGGGCGGCCCCAGGGGCTGCGCGTCCCTCCCCTCTGACCAGACAGCAAGTGCAGGGTCGCCCGCGGCCCTCAGTGCTGTCCACACGCATTTGAGAACTCCCTTCAGCGGGAAAGACGCAAAGAACGGGCGGGGGGCGCGCAAGAGAGGGTTCAGCTGTCCAGGGGATCCCTGTCCCCAAAGGATCCCCACTCCAGGCCCAAGACACGGGGATTCCGGGCAAATCCCCTGGGCCTATGAGTCACTGCTCCAGGCAGGAGAGACGGAAAATCCCAAGGCTGAGGCGCCAAGACCGGGCGCCAGGCCAAAGGAAACAGGGGGCGGAGGTAGCGGCAAAGATTGCACAGGCCCCGCCACCCGCGGCCGCTGGACAGAGCGGTCTGTGTGCCGGGCCCCCTCTGCTGCACTCGCGGGGCGGCCACACCCATGCAAAGCCCTGCAGAGCCCGCTGGGACCGGCACCAGGGCTGCCCAGTCAGCCTCCCCGACCGGGCCGGCCGAATCCGCTCTCTGCGGCCGCAGGTCCCCTCTCTCGCTGGCGCTTCAGGTCCCCGGGCCGCCCTTGGCGTCCTCTTGAATTCTCAGTCGGCCGGTGCCTCCTCCCACCTCCCACTTCCCTCATTCCCATGGAGCAGAAGATTCCACAGCGAACTGGATGCCGCTGTCAGGAGGGAAGGGGCCGCCAAGATCCTCAGGTTAGAGGAGGAAATTAAGACCCAACCCCGTAAGGATGGGGGTCCCCGCCCTCGGCCCCTCGCCGGGCCCGGCACACACCCCGGCCGCCCGCTGCGCCCGCGTCCCACCTCCTGGAGCGCGCGCTCCTGCTCCAGCGTCACCAGCTCGTGGCCCCGGTGGTCCTGGGCGGCGCAGGCCTCGCACAGGCACTGGCGCTCGGCGCGGCAGTAGCGCTCGAGCGGCCGCAGGTGGCGCGGGCACAGGCTCTCCTCCAGCCGGCGCAGCGGAGGCACCAGGCGGTGTCCGCGCAGCGCGGGGCTGCGCTCGTGCGGGCCCAGGTGCGCGGGGCAGAAGGAGGCGAGGCAGGTGAGGCAGGAGAGCGCGGCGGGCAGGGCGGCGCCCTCGGGGCACGCGTCGCATCGCACCGGCTCCTCGCCTGCCGGCCACGCCTCGGGCGCGCAGGGAGCCGACGGCTCCGGGGCGCTGGGCGGCGCGCTGGGGGCCGCGGGCTCGGGGGCCGTGGCCAGGCCCGGGCCGGGGCCCGAGCCCTGGCGGAGCTGCAGCAGCTCGGACAGCGTGTGGTTCTTGCGGAGCTGCAGGCCGTCGGGGAAGGGCTCCTGGCACAGCGGGCAGCGCGCGGCGCCTCCCGGTCCGCCCGTGCCACCCGCGCCTCGGTGCGGCCAGAGTGCGCTCAGGCAGGCCAGGCAGAAGTTGTGGCCGCAGGGCAGAGTCACGGGCTCCCGGAGCGGCTCCAGGCAGATGGGGCAGCTGAAGGGCCCGCTGCCGTCCATAGCTCCGCGGCCGCCGCGGGCACCGCCTGTTCTGCTCCGCCTGGGAGGGACTGGGGGCGTTCGCGCCGCGGCGGCGCCGCCCCCTGGGACCCAGGCCAAGGGTCCGGCCCGCCAGTCCCCGACTCAGACGGCCCTGCAGCGCCACAGGCCCGCCTTCTGGACTGGGAGGGCCTGTGGGGCAAACTCCCCTCCTGGGGTCCCTGAGGGAAGGCGCTGCGCAAAGCGGCTGTAAAGAGAGGGCAGAGAATGAGGGGAACTCCCTGGGGGACCAGGGAGCAGGCCAAGCCTTCTCCACCCGGTGGCCAGGCCTCCGGCTGGAGGGTGGTGCGGGCAGCCCACCTTGTCGGGCCAGCACCTCAGCCCCAGAGCCCTCCCCACTGTCAGCAAAGTTCCCGAGCTTCTGGCTGCCGGAAGAGAACTGCTGACACCTGGTTTTGCCCCTTAGTGACTCTACTCACCCCATGGGGAACTTGCACTTTTCTGAGCCTGAAATGGGAAGTTGATGTCATGCCCAAGTCCCTTGTGTGAGGGATTCAGTTCCGGTCAGCCTGCACTTGTGGGCACTATGGCGTGAGTGTGGCTGGGGGCGCTCCAAGAAGAGGCTTTGTTAACACTCATCCAGTTATGCACTTACAGCCATGCATTTACCCTATGTAAGTCATACCGCCACTGTGCGCTTTAAAGCAATACTCTAGGGGCCGCCCTGGTGGCCCAGGGGCTAAAGGGGTGGGTTTAGTCTTGCTCCCGGTGTCAGGGTGTCAAAGCCTGGTGCATTTTCCCCAGCAATGCTTGTAGAGGTCCAAAATAAAATGCTCCTGATTGCATGGAAACCGGTTCCAGCAAAATACAGGTACAAGTATTAAGAAAACAAATTTGTGAAAAAAATTTGTTTACTGTTTATATATGTTTCTTGAACACCATAAATAACCCCATCTGAAAGAGGCCTCATGGTTATTGTGTTTTTAGAAAAGTGACAAAAAATAAAAAGTATGTCAAGTTCTCTGTCATCTAAGTGACATGTTATGAAAATATTTATAATGCCTGTGGATAAGTCACAGGTGGCGCTAACACCGCTGGGTGTGATCTCTGCATTTGAAATAGAAAGAAATGCGAACTTTCAGCAACAGACAGGGAAATAAAGGCAGAATGCCCCTCTCTTATAAAGCAGACTTATAACAGGTTAAGAATGTGTAATTTGGGCCTCCCCGGTGGCGCAGCGGTTGAGCACTGCGCTGAGGAGCTGTCGGCAGCGGTGACGCGAGTTCGATGCCTGGCCAGGGAGAATCCCACA